>JBBPDI010106114.1:0-10078 GCA_037974545.1 Cucumis variabilis
TGGGAAGAGAAAATTTTCACCTATAGAAAAATGTCAAACTATTTATAAAAAGAACAAAAAAAATAAAAAACAACACTAATAGACACTAAAATTTTTTTATCAACCTCAACTTCTATTAGTTTTTACCACTTGTATAAACAGTTAGACTTCTTTTCAGTGTTTATCAGTAATAAACCGATATTATTTTGTATTAATGGTAAATGTTTTAACAGATTTTTAATTAATAGCGTCTATTTAGACATAATAAAGATAGAAAATTTTGTTCTAACTTGTAAATAGTTTTCGTTCATTTTTGTATATTTTTTCTATATTTAAAAAATATAGAAAAATATGGTTTGGTTTTGTGTTTCTTTTTTTCTTTTTTCTGCCATTCTAGTAATAAGTAAGTATATTTGCTGCTAATTTATTATTTGTCTTAATATTGTTTGCAGGTCTGGTGTAAGGGTACAAGGATTCTTTGCATGGTCATTATTGGACAGTTGATTAATTTCAAAATGTTTAGTGCTTTCATACGAGTGAATTAAAACTGGCTAGACGTCTCTTTTAAATACAGTAAGAAGGTGATAAACAATATCAAGGTGAGTTGAATGAGGTTGAGCTATACACAGTTATGAACAACAAAAGAAATGTCAAGCCAGAAGATCTGGAGGTAGAGAGAAATTAACCAATGAGGCGACAATAAGTAAAAGTATTCTCCTAGTTCTTTGTCTCACAAAGCCAGCTCGTGAGTTCCAACAAATTCCATATATTAAATATCAGCTTAAGAACAAATTTCAAAGTTGGATCAGTTTGTTTTGACATTGGATCTATTCTATTTTAAATAGTAAACTTATTATCTAACCACTAACAATTATATATTTAACTCTCACATCCCCTACAACAATTTTTGTCTTTGCCGACGCAGAAAAACGTTGGTAATTCGTATAAAAAACGTAGGCAGAACTTTCGTCCATGTTTGTTTTGTGTGGGCATGTTGCATGGTCGAAACACCGTCGTCTTTTCTTTTACCCACGTTTTTCATGTTACGTGGATAGAAATACCGACGCAAAATAAAATCGTGGCCAAAAAAGATATTTCTGGCAACGAAAAATACGTCGGCATAAAAGTATTTCTGGCCACGATTATCTTCGCGTTGGCAAAATTGCATTTTCTGGCCACGAAAAAAACGCCATCAAAAATGTCTTTTTGCCCACGATCTTCATCACGTTGGCAATAATACATTTTCTGGCCATGAAAAAACATCAGAAGAAAGATATTTTTACCTACGATCGTCATCGCGTCGGCAAAAAAAAACTTTCTAACCACGTTTGTTTCGTAAGCGGAAACTGTTTCTCCCAACGAAAAGGTTTTTGTCTGCAAAACCAAAAATTTTTTCCAAGCTAATTTTGTTGATAATTAATATTTGTTTCTTTTTGTCCACACACCGAATGTTGCCACATATTTCTAGTCACACAGAACGTGACAACAATTTTAATTTTCACATTCATTATTAATATTGAATACTTACAAAATTAAATTTAAAATATAGAATGAATTTCCTACCTATAACAAAATATATAGAACACTCCAACCAATAATTTAAAATTGAAAATATTTCCAACCAATAATAATAGTTTGTCAAAATATGATAATCCATAATTCAATAATATGTCAAAAATATCAGAAACAATAGTTCTCTAGTGTGCTAAATTTCTTAAACTATATTAAATTTCATTTTGGCATACAAAAATGAACAAAAAAATATATTAAATACACAAAATATGGCTAGCTCAGTCATAAAGTCTCCAAAAAAATAGTCATTCTTCGCTCCTTCAAACTACATAAACCTGGAAAAAAAAATGTACATTACAATGAGTAATTCCCAAGTGTTTGAAATTAAAGCCTAACAAAAAATGTGCAAAGTGTTTTAACTCTCAAAGCCGACCTACAAACCAATTTTCATGTACGTTTAAAATGTCATGTATGTTTCAACGCATCCAAAGACCTAAAGATGTCATAGTTTTCAATCAAAACGACAAGCTTAAGTCCTAAAAAAGTAAAGATTCAAACAAGATACAATTGACTTAAGTGTCTAAGTGTCAAAGCAATACTTCTATAAATCATCCAAAAACATGCATAATTGACTACCATAACTGCAGGATAGCCACACATAATATTGAAACATGCTTTAACAATATAATTTTTTAAAATTTTAGTTTAGAAAAATACCTAAGTGTTTGAAGGTGTATCCTCTTCCTCTTTAGGATAGTTGCAAATTTAACAATTAAATTAAAATAATTAAGTATATAGCAACATGTTAAAGAATTTACAAATATAGCAAAATTTGTCAAATTCAATCAATGATAGAATTTGAGCTAAAATTTTGATTAAGTCAAAATGTCGACAAAGTCAAAAATTCTTGTAGTGATATAATTAAGTCTTAGTAAAAAATTTGAGCTAAATTATACGGTATATCCCTAAATTTTGATTTTTGTGTTCTAAAATATATTTAAAGTTTCAAAAGTTTTAAAATATACCCTTAAATATTTAGTCAATAATACATTTTTCGTTAGTTTTAATTTGAATCGAAATATAGTTAATATTTTGCTTCAAAAAATGTTTTTGAACTTTCAAAAAGTTTCAAAATTTTCTTGTTACAAACCGTTAGTACTCGTTCCATGTAACGCCCAACAAAATTAAGAAAAATTAGGGAGTTAATTCTCTTAATTTTGTTTAATCAAAATTAATTTATTGGGCCTTAGTTAGAATTTGTTTAATTGAAAACTAATTGGGTTTTTGAAAATTAGAGTTAATTAAAGATTTGTGGGATAAATATTTAAATAATTGAAGGATTGGGAATTTTGGTGTTGTTAAAAATAAAAATGACTTATGTGGTATGTATGTTATTGGTTTAATTAAATTGGTGGATTTTAAAGAAATTTTGGTTCATTATATATAAACATGTATTTAGATGAATGATAAGAAAAGTAGGGGCTATGGAGTATAGAGATTTTGATGAAGAAGAGAGAGTGACGCAAAAATTGAATTGATAGTTGAGGCAAAAATTAATCTAGCAATTGGATTAATTTTAAATAAGGTCGAACAAAATGAGGTTGGCTACAACACCCATCACATTTTTTAATCCCAATTAAATTAATAAACATCCTTAATCATTTCATTAATTCAATATAAATAAAATAAAATAACCTCAAATTTGGCATGTTACTAAAATTGTAAAAAGAAATGTAGTAGATTTTCAAAAAGGTAATCAAAATTTTATTTTACAAGGTTAACTAGAAGTATTGAAAAAACGAAGTAGTAGAAGGTAATCATAGTAATGACTATCTCATTAAACTAACTAAAATTGAAAAAAAAAATAGAAGATAATTAGATCACAATCTAAATATAATCATACGACTATCTCCATATTTTTGTACTTGTGGTTAAGCTTCCAAGAGTAATTTATTTTTCATAGTGACAATAAGATGATTGGCAATATTAGGTAGATTACAAAAATGAATGAAAAAAACTACTTAATAGTTGACAAAAAAAAATGTAAGGTAATCAGATGAAAATCATAATGTAATAATAAAAAAACCAAAGATGAAAGAAAATCATATGACAAATATGATGTTAATTACAAACTACTCAATAATTAACAGAAAAAAATGGAAGGTAATGAGTTTGTTTTTAAAAACTACTTAAAAAAAATGTAAGGTCATTAAATAGCAATCAATATCATTTGTAATTAAATAACAAACAATATGAAACTAGATGACAATGAGATGATAAATTGGTCTCATTAACGATCTGATCAAATAACAAACAATATGATGTTGCAAAAGAAATTTTGTTTTTAGCTGGTAGAGATGCATGGTTGCACATGGCTGTGCTTGTCTTTGTTGAAGCTGCTCATTTTATTTATTTATTCATTCTCAAAGTGGTTGACTAGATAACTACATTGTCTATAGTTTCAACAAGATTTAAGAAGTACATAAATATATATTTTATTTCCTAACCTTTTGTGAACATTGAAATCTAGACTTAGATATAAGTTAAATTACATACATATATTTCCACACATGCATATCATAGATTTATTTCAAAGTCAGTTCCAATGTGAGAGATGCTAAAAAAATAATTAAAATCATTTACTTTATTTCATTTTATACTCCCAAGCCCAATGCCACTTAAATGTGTTAAAATTATTAAACCTATATTTAAGAAAGATTTAGACAAAAAATCTAAATTGATTATGATTTTTCACAAATATTCTAAACTATAATTTGTTTTCATAATTAGGAATTTTTATAATTTTTGGACAATACTAATGTAAAACCCTGAAATTTTAAGGTATTATTATTTTTTCTTCATTTATTTATATCAAATTGTCCTTGTTTTAAGATTTTAATTTTGGGGTGTTGTTATATTTAGGAGTTGGAAAAGAAAAGAAGTGAAGTGGGAAAAGAAATTGGAAAGGATAGTAATAATTGATAATAGTATTTTATTATTAAGTTGGAAAAAGAAAAAAATAAAATAAAATTTTCTCTCTTCTCCTTTCTTCTTCACATGAACACCCCCTCCCCCCTCATCTTTTTCTTCTTCACTTCTTCTTCCTATACCCTAGCCGGCCGCCCCACTCTTGATCTGTCTCCGTCGGTCATCCCTTTCTGACGAAGACCCAGCCACCATCGCCGCAACTCTTTCCCTTCTCCCTTCTGTCTGACGATGTTGTCGTCGCCTTGCACCAGCCGAACGATTTCGTGTCCCCTCTCTTCTGCCGTTCGACCCACGTTTCATCTCCGTCCAGATCCACGCCGAGCTTGTCTCCGTCCAGACCCATTCGACCTCCATTCGTGAGTCGCAACAGTTGCGCCAAGCTCTATCGTCTGGACGTCAACAACCATTGGTTCAACTGTTCGGCGTTCCATGCCTCAGTCGCACGTAAAGCCGGTTGTGGGTCCAAGTTGGTCTTCTTCAAGCCATTCGTCGAGCGAAGGTCGAGACTGTTTGGTTCAGAAATCGTTGTGCCTCCATTAACTAACAGTAGAACCGTTACCACTATCTCCCTATTCCAATTTGCATGCATCGATCTGCCTTTTTGCGAACTATTGTAACGGTGGAAAGGATAAAAATTATGGGATTCATGGTTTTACGTTGTAGATATTGAATTGTGGTGTTGGTTTGATTGGGTGGATTGACATTTCTTGAAGGTATTGTTTGAAGTTCGCAAGCAAATAATTGAAGTTTCAATAGGTTTGGTTTGGGGTCAATTCTCCTTTGACGTGGGTAAGTGTCAATTTCATTTGTGGATGAAAGGAAATTATTTGGAAAATTGTTGAATCTTTTTGTACACTTATGTTTAGGTTTTGGCTTGTTGCAATTGTTCGATCAAGGGACTTGAAAAAATTTAAGTAAAGGATTTCTACTACTGGACCCATATGTTGATTTCAATGATTAAAACGATTTGACTGTTATACATGGATTTGGATGACTTAAAGGATATGACTGTTGAGTGTAGGTGTGAGTGGTTAAAAATATTTAATTGTCTTATGTAGTTTTAAATGTGGTGATGAATTGACTAAATTAAAAATGTTGTGTTGACTAAATTGAGGAATGATGGACTGTTGTGTTAAAGAATGGATAGAGTACGTTTGACTGGATTGACTGAACTGAGATGGATGACACATATGTATGAGTTTACCTATTTGAGAGATCGTTATGCTAAGGTCAGATTGTGTATAGTATGAGTAATTTTTGCTATATTTGTGTTGGACTGAAATGATTATAAGACAATAGTATTTTGGACGGACATGGGTTGACTGGCATGCAGATTTAAATATGTTGACTGATTGACTGTATGAGTTTTACTGAACTGAGATGGGGTTGACTGAATCTCGTAGGTGTTGTTTATATAAAGTGTGGCTTGAACTGGTGGAAATGTTGTTCAGGTTTAATGTAGGATATATTAGTGCTATGGTTGTGTTCTTGTGGACTAAGGGGAATATTATGAGCATTTAGTTTGTTGACTAACGTACTGATATGTTTCTTACTGGCCTTGGGTCAAATTAGAATAAGATGACTGTTAGGGGTTAAGCGAAGAGTTATGTGATGAGGATATTTGACTGTATTATGAATGATTGATAAGATATTTAGAATGGACAGAAGGAAAAATTATTAGTTTTCTATTGGGTAATTACCTTGCAGGTGTCCTACGGAATCACCACTTTTTATGTGCATCCTTCAGGAGCACTAGACTGATATATGCATCCTTCGAGAGCACTAGACTGATATGTGTATCCTTCGGGAACACTAGACTAATATGTGCATCCTTCGGAAGCACTAGACTAATTATGTGTATTCCACGGGATCACAAGACTGTGATTGTGCAGGGTATCCCAATAGGAAGTTAACAGTTATTTTTCCCCTAACGAGCCCAGTAGTGGATCTTTTACTGAGTATGTGTATACTCACCCTTTTATGTTTAATTTTTTCAGGCAAAGGTAATAAAAGATGCAGACCGACGAGGGACAAGGAAGGAGACGTGATTGCCATAGGAGAAAGTTCTTCAAATGCTTCCGCTCTATGTTCTTCTTGTTTTCTTTAGTACATGAGACTGTTTAGAAATATTTGTGATTTAACTGTTGTTTTGAAAACTGTACTTTGAAAGATTTTGATTTATTGAAACAGGGCCCGATTTTAAGTTTTTCTTTGACTATATGGTTTCAAATAAATTTTACTACGTTTTGTGTCAATCAAAGTGTCTCATCAAAAATTAATGACTTCGACTTATGTAAAAAAGTTGGGTCGTTACAACTAACCTTTTAATTATTATTAATTATATATTATATTCATAATTATATTTAAATTATTTGCTTGTTTACAATACTTTTAATTTATTATGATTTTCGTAACTTCCTTATATAAATTTATATATTTATTATGGTAATAAATTGAAAATATTGTTTTAATGAAGTATTTGAGTGTCATTATTATTTTGGTAATTTCTTTATATAAAGTTATATCTTTATTATGGTAAAAAATTGAAAATATTGTTTTAATCAAGTATAACACAAAATCTTTTATAATATGGAATTTTATGTTAATTAATTATAATCATTAACAATCTTTCATCTCCATCACGTGAATATCTAATGGCACTCAAAATTTGTCTATTTAATTGAATATCTAAAATATACCTAATATACCACATGTTGCATATGGTTTGAATATATACAATACTAAGCTCAAAATTTCTAGCCAAATTCTATCGGATAAGTTTTCTTCTTCATCGTTGAAATCTCAATAAACCCTAAAATGTTAACATTCAAAACTACATTTTCATTTGATTGCCTATTTAATCGAATATCTAAAATATACCTAATGCTTCATATGTGTTGAATATATACAATACTAACCTCGAAATTTCTAACTAGATTATGTTCGAGAAGTTTGTATTTGTCGGTCATCGAATGTCTTCTTCTTCACCTCCAAACTCTCTAAAATTTCAAAGTAAAAACTGTAATCCACGTTGGAAGGAGTAGACGATCGTTTTCGTAGAAGGAAAGCATGAAAGGTTTTTCCATGATTTTTTCCATTTAGATATTTGTTATAAATCAATTAAATAATAGAACTTGATATTAAATTAATTTGGACACCACTTCTTTCCAAAACTATATCCCACAATTTTTTCCAATTACATTGTAACGACCCAAACTATTGGAATTAAACTGTGGTCATTACTCTAATAGAAAAACACTTCTTTTAAACATGAGTCTTTATAAAATCCATCAAAGTCAAATAACATCAAAGAAAAACTTTTATTCGGGCCCTATTTCAATCAACCAAAATTTCAGAAGTACAATTTGCAAAACAAAAATTCATAACTCTGTTAAATCACCAAAATTTTCTAAACGGTCTCATGTCCTAAAGAAAACATCAAATCATAAGCGGAAGCATTTTGAACGACATTCCCTATGGCAGTCACGCATTCTTCTTGCCTCTTGCCGGTCTGCCTCCTTTGTTATCTTTGCCTGAAAAAGTTAAACATAAAAAGGGTGAGTACAACATACTCAATAAGAGACCCACTATTGGTCCCATTAGGGGAAAAATAAATTATTAACTTCCTAATGGGGTACCCTACACAGTCTCAGTCTTTTGATCCCGTAGGATACACATAATCAGTCTAGTGCTCCCGAAGGATACACATATCAGTCTAGTGCTCTCGAAGGATGCACATATCAGTCTAGTGTTCTGCAGAAACACATATCAGTCTAGTGCTCCCGAATGATGCACTTATCAGTTTAGTGTTCCCGAAGGATACACATATCAGTCTAGTGCTCCCAAAGGATACACATAAAAAATGGTGATCCCGTAAGACACCTACAAGGTAAACTACCCAATAGAAAACTAACAAATTTTCCACTCAGTCCTTTGTAAACATTTTACAGTCATTCATAGCACAGTTAAATTTCCTGAATACATAATTCCTCCACTTAACATACTAACAGTCACCTTATTCTACTTTGACCCAAAGTCATTCAGTAACACATCAACACCTCAGTCTAACAAGTCGAGTAAACATAACATCCCATCAGTTCACAAGCACACAGTCATACTTTAGTATAACTTACACCCACTTTAGACAACCGTCAACAAGTTCACTGTCAACCTCATCTCAGTTCAGTAAAACCCAAACAGTCAATTAGTCAACATATTTAAATCTGCATGCCAGTCAACTCATGTCCGTCTGAAATACCATTGTCATATAATCATTTCAGTCCAATACAAATATAGTCAAAATTACTCATACTAATACATAATCCGACCTTAACATATCAATTTCTCAAATAGGTAAACTCATACTTATGCGTCATCTATCTCAGTTCAATCAATCCAGTCAAACGTACTCTATCCATCCTTTAATACAACAGTCAATCATTCCTCAATTCATCAACAGAAAATTTTTAATTTAGTCAATTCATCACCACATTTAAAACTACATAAGGCAATTAAATCCTTTTTAACCATTCACACCTATACTCAATAGTCATATCCTTTAAGTCATTCAAATCCATGTATAACAGTCAAATCGTTTTAATCATTGAAATCCACATATGGATCCAGTAGTAGAAATCCCTTACCTCACTTTAATGCGAGTTCTTCAATTCAACTATACCCAATAAATCAAGTCATAAACATAAACAAACATAATATCAACATCTTTCTAAATAAACCCATACATTCAATTCACCCTATATGTAGTTTCTACAACTTACCCAAGAGTAGAAAATCGAACTCCAACGAAGCTTAATGCAAAACCCAAGGATTCTAACACCAAATCACCGATATCGCCTTCAAGAATAAACACCAATTCGATCCATTAAACAACATCTATCTCAATGTATATACAATGCAAAACCTTAACTTACCCATCAATTTCATCCTTACCAAACAACTTACAACAAAAATTGACGACAATGGCATGTGGTTACGGCAAACTGAAAACAAAAAGGGGAAGGGCAA
Source organism: Cucumis variabilis (assembly GCA_037974545.1). Taxonomy (NCBI): domain Eukaryota; kingdom Viridiplantae; phylum Streptophyta; class Magnoliopsida; order Cucurbitales; family Cucurbitaceae; genus Cucumis; species Cucumis variabilis. The sequence goes on from JBBPDI010106114.1 coordinate 9,505, forward strand.
GGCAGTCGACGACGGCGTCATTTTGCAATTGAGGGTCGAACGTGACCAAAAAATAGGTGGCCGGATCTGGACGACGGCATGCAGCAGTCGGCGGTGGGCGCTGGGGAGAAAAGAAGGGAAAAGAAAAAAGAAGAAGAAAAGAAAATGGGGGAGAAGGGAAGAAATTAATTTTTTTTTATATAATAATAATAAAATCTATTATTATTATAATATTTTCTTTTTCTTTTTCTTTTCCTTTTTCCTCTCTTTTCCTTATTTTCCCTTTCCTTTTTCCTTCTTTTTAATTTGCATTTTCCTTTCTTTTTCTTATAACAACAACAATAAGAAGAATAACAATAAGAATAACGATAATGATGATGATGATAATAATAATAATAATAATAATAATCATAATAATAATCATAATAATCATCATCATCATAATAATCATCATAATCATAATCATCATCATCATCATCATCATCATCATCATAATCATCATCATCATCATCATAATAATAATAATCATAATCATAATCATAATCATAATCATAATAATAATAATAATAATAATAATAATAATAATAATAATAAT
>JBBPDI010106118.1:0-10077 GCA_037974545.1 Cucumis variabilis
AAATATCTCAAAAAATAAAAAAATTTCGATCAGATAATGGTGGTGAATTTTGCAACACCACCTTACAATCCCTTTTTGATTCCAAAGGTATTTCTCACCAAAAATCATGTCCTTATACTCCTGAACAAAACGGTGTCGCCGAACGTAAACATCGTCACATTGTTGAAACTGCAATGTCTCTAATTTTTCATTCATCAGTTCCTCTTGAATTTTGGCCTTATGCTTTCTCTACTGCAATTTTTCTTATTAATTGAATGCCTTCTTCCTCACTTAAAATGTCATCACCATTTGAAATGCTTTTTGGTTATACTCCTGATTTGCATCATTTAAAAGTTTTTGGATGCGCATGTTATCCCCTTCTCAAGTCTTACACCAAACACAAACTTGAACCCAAAACCACACAACACGTATTTTTAGGTTATCCTCACAATTTCAAAGGCTATATTTGTTACAACCCATCAACCAAACAAACTATAATTTCACGACACGTCATCTTTCACGAAAACATCTTTCCTTATGCAAATTCCACCACCTCTTCCCCATCTCAACATTTATCTAATTCTGATCCAAGCCTATTACTTACTTTACTAAAAATTCCACATCATACACCCTCAAATTCTATCCCCATTTCCAATATCCAAACCTCACCTCCTCACCCTCCCACTGTTGACATCACTCACTCCTCTTTTATGGATATTAATGCCAATGATCAGTCTTTGAATATTTTATCTACAGTCGATACAGGAAATGAGTCAAATGTAGCCACAACCACCTTACATGTTCCATCTCTTCCTCGGAACACTCATGCTATGCAAACTCGAGCAAAATTAGGTATTTTTAAGCCAAAAGCTTTTTACATCACATCTGCTCTCCCGACTCCCACATCATACACAGAAGCCTCAAAGTATCTTGAATGGAAAACTACGATGTGTGAGGAATTCAGTGCTCTTCAAGCACAAGGTACTTGGTCCTTAGTACCTCGACTTCCATCTATAAATGTTGTTGGCTGTAAATGGGTTTTCAGAACAAAATATAATCCTGATGGCTCTGTTGCTCGTCACAAATCAAAACTAGTTGCAAAAGGTTATCACCAGGTACAAGATTTTGACTTTGATGAAACATTTAGTCCTGTTGTTAAGAAACCTACCATACGCATAATTCTTGCTCTTGCTGCCAATACAATTGGTCCTTAACCCAATTAGATGTAAAAATGCCTTTCTTCATGGTATTCTCCAAGAAACAGTGTACATGTCTCAACCCACTGACTTTCAGGATAAAACATACTCAAATCATGTGTGTCTCCTACACAAGAGTCTTTATGGTCTCAAACAGGGCCCCCGTGCTTGGTTTGAGCGCTTTACATCTTATTTATTTACTCTGGGTTTTGTTGCCTCTACCGCTGACCCCTCATTATTCATTCGATCAGTCAAATCCTCTTTCACTTACTTACTTTTGTATGTAGATGAAATCATTATCACTGGTCCTGACTCCTCATACATCTATCTTCTCAAAAACCAATTGGCCCTTGAATTCCAAATATCTGACCTTGGCCTCTTAAAATATTTTCTTGGTCTTGAAATCCATTCCTCCACTGATGGCATATTTGTTAACCAAGCCAAATACCTCAGTGACCTTCTTCACACATCAGGAATGATCTCTGCAAAATCCTGTGTCACACCTATGTCTACTTCTCTTGATCTTTATACAATTGCACCACCCTTTAATGATCCATCCCTCTATCGCAAACTAGTTGGTTCCTTGCAATACCTTATATTTACTCGTCCTAATATTGCGTTCTCTGTAAACCGTGTCAGTCAATTTATGCACAAACCAACTGTCATTCACTTCTCGGCAATTAAATGCATCCTCAGATATCTACGAGGTACTTCAATCCTTGGAATAAAATTTCAAAAAGGTTCGTTCTCTCTACAGACCTTTTGTGACTCTGATTGGGCAGGTGACACTTCTGATCGGCGTTCCACCTCTGGATTCATTGCCTTCCTTGGATCTAATCCAATCTCTTGGTCTTCTAAAAAGCAACCTACAATATCTCGTTCTTCCACAGAAGCAAAATATCATTCACTTGCCACTACTACTGCCGATCTTTACTGGATTCGACAACTTTTATGTGATCTCCGTGTTCCTCTCAAAACCTCACCAACATTATGGTGTGATAATGTTTCTGCTATATCTCTCGCTCATAATCTAGTTTTTCATCCTCGAACCAAACACATTGAGATTGATTATTACTTTGTTCGAGAAAAAGTTCTTCGCAAAGATATCTCCATTCGTTACATATCTTCCACTAATCAACTCGCTGATATACTCACAAAGCCACTCCTGTCTCCAACATTCCTTCATCTTCGAGACAAACTACTGACTCAACCTGAGTCATCAGTTTAAGGGAGGATATTAGGAGATATATCAAGATCCATAATCCTCTCCCATTATATTAAGAGATATATCAAGATCCATAATCTTCTCCCTTTTATTTTGTCATTTATGGTAAATTGATTCTATTATAATTTCTTACCATATCCATTCATTTTAAACTTGTATAAATGTTGATTCTTATCAAATGAGAAAAGCAAGCAATACAGAATTATTTCAAACCTTTTCAAACATAAATTACACATAAAGTTTTTAAAAAAACCTAATTGAACATTCAGCACATAACCTTCAACAATGAATTTATCCTATACAACTTCAAATTACAAAAGACCTTGTGATAACAATTTGAAATTTGGTCCTTTGAATGATTGACTATTGAGCTCTAATTTTTCCTTCTTTGGCTTTGCGGATCCAAATTTCATTATAAAGGATGACCTCATTATCTTTTATGGTTGATTTTCTCTTTCAAGCTCCTTCTCACAGCTTGCTTGTAAGTCTTTTTCTCTGGCCTGATTATTCATGCCAATCTTATCATGGTATATAAAATATATTTAAAACATTTATGTTATACATACATTAACTACATTGTTTTTCCTAGCTACTCTTTGCTGATTATGTATTTTCTTCACTTTCTTTGTCTGCATCAAACATTTTAAACATAAAGCCAAGACTATTTCACTATATTTTAATTCATAAATAATAAATATATACGATTTAACAAAAGTACTTACCTTCACATTTTTATTGCTTCTTTTTCTATTTTTTCTACTTCTCTAAGTAAAACTGTGTTGTAGAATATGTCATCCAAGCACTCATTTTGTCCATCTTGTTAATTATGAATATATACACAATAATATATATACACACACACATACATACATGTATGAAATAAAGAACTTTACATATACTTTAAATGTTAAAAACATACCTTCGCATTTTCAATTTCATTATTGTTCTTTTCATTTATGTCCTCTTCTCCATCCTGAGTAATATTTCTCATATTATCATCATCTTCGTCATCCAATCCAATATTTCTTTGATCGTTCCCTCCATCATGATCCTCATCTCTATCTTTCATATTTTCTTCTTCAACAGTTGAACTACTCTTATCAGTCAGTGTTTTTTAATCCCTTCAACCTCCACAATCAGTTGTCCAACTTATTGTCTAATTCTTCTTTGTTTGCAATCATGATTTTGTGAAATCTTAGGAAATACTCAGGAATCTGAGAGTTAATACCCTCAGTTTCTTTAGAGCATTCTCTTTTTTCGAAATATTTTTTTTCACTCTCATGAAGCATACTTCCTTCCATGAAATCTTTCATAAGAAACAAACCCTTGGATTCAAACTATTGCAGAAATTTAAAATGTATGTAATCATTATATTTTGGTATATTGCATATATATATAGCTCATTTTAATTGATAACAAGACACATAGTCTTAATACAATATCTGATCATTGTCATATACTCTTTCAGCCAAGTCCTTCCACTTTGGGCGGCTGTCAACAACCCAGTTTAGCATGCACAAATTTCTATCATTAACTCTTTTAGCATAGAAGATTGAAGATCCAGTGAAAAGTGGTGTACATTCATACGCCCAAACCAAAAGGGAATAGGCAAATCCAGCAATTTCAATTGCTAGGGTTGATGGGTTTTTTATGGACTTTTTGATTGAATTTATCTTAACATGATATCCTATTCTCCCCCATGGGTAAACGTCAAATTGACTTTCATCATCAACCAATTTTATGTGCTCAATATCTACTCCAGTTGTGCTAGTAGAAAATTTTCTGTGAAGTAGATCTTTTCCATCTTCACTTTGTCTTCATCTTCAAGTTTTTTTTAGTCATAAAAAATGTATGCCAACCTTGACCTTGGTATACTATCCTCATTTTTTAAGTATTTTTTTCTAAGAATTTACCTTTTAGTTTGTCCATATTAACTTGTGGTAATAGTCCATAATTCAATTCAGTTATTGTTTCGTATTCCCTTATACCAAACTTAGCTATATAACCTTTAGAGTTGAACCAAAGTTTATCTTCCTTTGTCAATGTACATTGTCGTCTTATAATATGATATAACAATTGGCTTTGAAATTTAATTATTTTTAAATCAAGGAAAGAACCAAAGGTTAAAATCCTAAACATGTCTAATTGTATCCTATTTAGTTTTCTTTTAATGTTCGTAATCACATCTAAACGGGCATATATACTAACTTTCTATAATATAGACCATTTATTCCTTTTTAGGATTTATGGTGCAACTTGCAAACATTCATAATAATACATGTTACTATTGTTGCATTATTATATATAACATATTAAAATCCCCATTTGTAGTATATATGATATATGACCAGAAATACCTCGTTCAAATCATCATTTGTAGCCCTTTTTTCCGCACTTCTCTTCTTCAACTTTTGCTTTCTGTGTACATTATAAATGTTTCGTACAATTTAATAATTCAAAATATAAGTCAGTGTATGAATCAAACGATATATTTAAGTATATATATAACATACCTTTTTTTGTTATGTTTTTTCAACCTTTTTTGCACTTCTCCTCAACCTTTTTTGTACTCTTGTTTTCTTTGCAGTATTTGATTCCTTTTTATTACTTTTTTTTTTTACTTATTTGGCTTTTTCTCCAACAAATAACTTTCTCTTCTTCTACTCGGGTTGATTTATTTTTCTTTTCCCCTTTTACATTTCTCTATACAACATCCTTTTAATGATTGGTACATTATCCTGTCTAATATACATTTTAAATATACTTATAATTAACAAAAACTAATAATTAAAATAAAATTGTTACCAATAAAAATATACCTCATCTGATTCAGAACTTTCTTTAGAATGTACTTCAGTTGTCTTTGATCCTTCTGATTTCTACATAATAAAGTCTATTTTTAATATACCAATCATATAATACATTTATTAATATACCTCATATCATAGCAGAATGATATGAATTTATAACAAATATACTACATTGTTTTCTTATCTACAAATTAACTGACCTCTTTTGCTTGTGCATGCATTTTCTTTTCGGTTGTTTCCAACACTCTATTTCTTTTCATAGCTAAGTTCGCATCGTACAAAACTATTTAAGTGTCATTTGATCCTGTTAAATCATAGTCATCCTCACCTGGAAGCACGGATTGTATAGGTTTGTATTCCCTTAGCTCTTCTTCGTAAGTCTCTTCAGAATTCGTTTTCTATTCATTCTAAGATATGCACGAATATAAGATAATTATTTAATATATACCTATGGAACAAATAATATACATATGAAACATCAATATAGTAACACCTTACAAAAATTAATATTAAATATACCTCTGCATCATCAATAATGATTGGATCATGTTTGTTTGATTTAATCTTCTTCCTACTCTTTAACCAATACATCTTTCACTTTTTCTAACCATTTTCGGCACTGCATATAAACAAAATTTTACAAAATTAACTACCATTGAAGATATGTAAACCACAATACATGTTGAATCAACATAGAGTAAGTTTTCATTACATATGTAAATCACAATGTAAGTTAAATCAACACAGAGTAAGTTTTTGTTACGCCCTAAAATGTATCACAATGCAAGAATTTTTGTTACTTTGAAACTCAAGAAACCCTAGAATGTATCACATTCAAAATCTTCATTATCTTTTGTTTGCCTATTTAGTTTACCAATTAATCGAATATCTAAAATATACTCAATATACCTAACGTTCATATGTTTCGAAATATAGAGTACTAACCTCGAAATAATTTAGACCTAGATTTTGTCGGAAAAGTATTGTGTTTGCCAATCGTTGAACTTCTTCTTCTTCACCACCAAAATCTCTCAAATTTCTTAGTGCAAATGGTGGCTTTTGCGAATATAATGGAAGGAGTAGACCACGGTATTCCAAGAAGGAAAATTTGAAGCTTTTTTTACTTCTTTCCACCGTAACTCGCGTTCTTTTTTTAAAAAAAACATCAATTAAATAATAGAAATGGGTATTAAAGTAATTTGGACCATAAATTTAAGTAATATATATACCCAATTAGGCTATTTATGGAATCTATTAGGAATTTTGGAACCTTCAATAATATATATAGTAATAGTCTGTTAGAAATTTGGAACCTTAAATAATATTATATAGTAATTTAGACTATCTTACCATGTTATCATTACATCTCTGGTAAAAGCACAAAGGCCCAACCTACTCACACACTAGAAGTCTAGGACTAACTTGAGCCTAATTAGTTTTCAGCCTAAAACAATTAAGACTTGGACTTTGGACCATAAAGCTAGTCGTGGCCCAATTTACGACCATCAAACTTAAATAGATAAATGGAAAAAATTGAAGTTTACTTTTTAAAATAGCAAAATTTAATTTTAATTATAAAAACAAAAAAAAAGGAATAATAAATTATTTCAAATATGACTTAAATGACCTTACTCTTGACACATTCTAAAATACAATCATTATTAAAATATAAATACACTATAATTAAGATCCACATCGCAAAACAACATTAAATCAAAACATTTTTATTTTTTTCTAAAAACAAAACCCAAAACTTCAAACAAACACTCAAAACCTTAAATTTCCTCCCAAATCATTTTATCTTCTTCATCTCTATTGTGCCAAACTCCCATTAACTAATAAACATACATCCATAAAGCTAGAAATGCCACAGAGCTCCGCCTCTCTCTCTTTTGTCTACAATCTAATGGAAATGTTTTTTTTTTTTGTCATTTTGTGCAAAATTATAGTTTGGAGACCTTATCTTCTCTTCTGTCAACAACCTTCAATTTTGAAAATGAAAAAAAAATCAAAAGCTTTACTAAGAGTTTAAACTCTATTTAAGAAAATATGACGATTTTCAAACTAGTCAAAACGTATGAATATTGAAAAAAGTTATTTTCATTAGATAAATGAAAACTAAATCTAATATAACAACTAAATATTTACTATTTTATAAAGTTTATCATTGATGTCATATTTATGATAGCTAGAAAGGAGAGTCGTACGTTTTTTTTAGTTTGCCATTTGTTTGTCTCTTGAATTTAGAGACTCACATCTCAACTCAACCAGTGTTTGTTGTTCTAATTCGTGATCGGCCTAAAAATCTTTCATCCTAACACTAACTATCCTCACAAAAGCACAATATTATCATCTACCATGACGTAATTGGATTGGATTTTTATGAAAATTAAATTAAATGGTTGGAGGCGGCTTCTCAACTAGAAATTAGAAGGAACAATATAAATGTGTAGATTATTAGTAAAATTGGAACAACGATTGGACTAACGAAATTAGGGAATGATTAGACAGTTACGTGTATAGAAGAAAATGACAATCATTTTGTTTTAAATATCAAAATTGTTATATTTAGCACTCTTGGGTTTGATCAGGTCAACGTTAACTGCTTTGAAAATTTTATTTTATATATGGGTGTTATAAAATAAAGAATAAAGAAGCTAATTAATAAAAACAATGAAACAACACAAAAGAAGAGAATGAAAAGAGAGGAAGTAAATAACAATTAAACTCAATTGTGGTGTGTCTTACAAATGCACCACATACCTCTAGTTATAGGACATGTCATGGTATGAATTACACTATAGAATTCAATGGGATAAATGTTACAACATGGAAATGAGGGAGAGTTATAGGAAGATTGATAACTCATTGTAGGTTATGGATATCTACATAATTATATTTACAACACCTCCCCTTAGATATCCATGTTATATAAAATAAATGTCTAGTTAAAACCTTACTAGAAAAAAATTCGATGGAAAAAAATTCTAGCGAAGGAAAAAGAGTACATAGTTTTTATATATTAATAACTGCCTCATTAAAAACCTAGAGAGAAAAACCCAATGGGAAAAACCATAGTCAAAGAAAAAATAGTACATTATTTTTATTCATTGAAGGCAATATTTCTACTCCTCCTTATGAATACATCATTTGAGTTCTCCAAGTCGTTGCATTTCAATATTGTGCACTAGCTTTTCAAAATTTAATGTGGGTAATGCCTTTGTGAATAAGTCCGCCAAGTTGAAGAAATTTGTTGAACACTGATGTCACCATTTTCTTCAAGGTCATGTGTATAGAAGAATTTTGGTGAGATTTGCTTTGTTCTATCTCCTTTTATATACGCTTCTTTGATTTGTGTTATACATACGACATTATTTTCAAATAATATTGTTGGTAAGTTTTTATTAAAGACAAACCACATGTTTCTTGAATATGATGAGTCATTGACCTCAACAATACACATTCTCTACTAGCTTCATGAATTATAAGAATTTATACTTGAATTGATGAAGTGGCCATAATATTTACTTTACAGATTGTCAAGATATAACCGTTCTTCCACATATAAACAAATAACTTGTTTTAGATCTTGCTTTGTGTGGGTCAAATACACATCCAACATCTGCATAACCAGCTAGATCAAAGTTAATTTCATTTCATTAACTTACTTATTTTGAGCAATTTGAAAATCAGTTTCCTGCTCGTGCTCATACACCCATCCAGGAGCAAATATGGCAGTCGACACATCATCCCTTTTCAGAACTTCCAGTGCAACATTTGTTTGATGTGCAAGCATATTTTTGTTAAAAATTAATTCTACCAACCCTCAGCTGGATATAACTGAACTCAATATACAACGAAACAAAGACTAGTAACAATGCATTATTTTACACAAGAGATTTTGAAGCTCTCGCAATTTAGGCAAGTCGACGAATCTCACTGCAACGTAAATTAACGTTGCAACTGCTTCTTTGCATTCATTTGGACATTCACTTAAGAGAAACAAAAACATAGGAACAACATTTAAATCCATCTCAATGGATTCAAGCCTGTGAAAGAGAAATGTAATGAAAAAATCCATGGTATCTATCAACCTCTCCTTGTTCAGGACAAGAATTTGATTAGAGATTGTGCCACAAAACTCATCAATCAGTTCATAACATCTCAAGATATTTTCTTATTTATGTGTTTATGTATATGAAATTATATGTATATGTGTTTATATGTATATATATATGTGTGTATGAAATTATATGTATATGTGATTATGTGTATGGATATATAAAAGTATTTTAGGTTATGATTATGTGTATGTTTAGGTCCGTGATCGTGATCGTGCATGATGGGTACACACTTTTAATTTTAATAATATTTAATTTATTTAATTTTCCACATGTAATATTTTAATAATACTTTCTTATTATTTGTAGGTCTGGTATCCATTGCATTAGACTTTAAGTTTTTCAGTATTAGATTTTTTGTTTTTTTTTGTTTTTAATTATGTAATTAATTTTTTGTATCGAACATATTAATTAATGTATCGTTTGATTTTATAATGAATATTATTTTTATTTCAATCATTTTACTCAATATTTTATTATATCGGGAACCAATGAATAACAAAATTAAACTAATAAGAAAAAATAATAATAACAAAAATAAATTAAAAAAAAGGTTTGGCGATGCATACGGCCCCATGCGTCGCAAAAGGTTTCCGTAACATCGTGGAAACGTTTGGCAATGCCGATGCGAGTACCTTTTTGTGACTCAGTCGTCGCGGAAGGAAACTGCGACGTCGGCGTCGGGGATACTTTCTGCGATGCACACGTAGCGGTTTCCTTCAGCGACGCTTGGGGTCGTGCGCGGG
>JBBPDI010106123.1:0-10077 GCA_037974545.1 Cucumis variabilis
CAGAATCAACCTGTTTCCTCCTTATTAATGCTTTGAAACCAACCCTTGAACTCTGCCCACCCCTTCCCGTCTCCTCTTCAGAACTCTGTTTCTGTCTTTCGTGACCGTTGGCTGCTTCTCTGCGCCTCCGTCTGCCTAGTCGAAAACTTGCGCCTCCTCTGCCTAGTCGTATACAGACCTCTTCCAAATACGTTAACTTTTTTAGCTAGGCTATTTAACAATTTCAAAAATTCAAATGCAATTTGAAAGTGGAATTCATATTCAACATTGAATTCAATATCGAATTGGATAAAGACCTCCAATCTAAAATTCACTAAACCCTAAACCATTATTCAATATAATCTATTCAAACTTAATATAAACTCTAAATACTTAACATTATATCATATACATTTATTATACTATAAAATCGTTGCATATTTTACTACATCCAATACACTTTTAATTATCTATATGTAATTTCTAAATTCCAAATATACATACATATATTTTTCTTTATACATACATACACTTTTCATATTATATCATACATTATACATGCACTTTACACATACATACATTATATCATACAAATGTATATACATTCAAAATAACAAAATTCAATACAAAAAAACAAATTCAATATAAATTTATATAAATTCAACTTTTCTAATTTCTAAAAAAAACAAAAGAAAAGAAATAACAACCTTAGGATTCAGCGACGGACGAAGACACTTCCAACGACGACGAAGACAAACGAACGGTAGCATGGATCTCCTCCTCTCCCTCTCTCTTGTCGATTTTTCTTTTCCTTTCGTTTTGCAATTGGTTCTATGTTGAAGGAAAATAAATAGAGTGGCCTTTCTCCGATATCTTCAAAAATGTTGTTGAAGATCCCTTTCTCCGACGTATGTAGTACACACATTAGGGAAAGGTGATCATTGTACTTTAATACGAACACTTTCTGCGACGTGTGGCATGGTGCATGTCGCAGAAAGTTTAAACAATAATTATTATTAAACTTTTTGCGACGCTATCCAATATGAATTTATAAACATTCAAGTTTTCTAATTTCACAAAAAAAAAAAAAAATATCAACCTTAGGTTTCTGCAGCAGGCGAGGACACTTCTGACGGTGGTGACGACAATAAAAAAGATGAACGAACGGCATGGATCTCCTCTTCTCCGTCTCTCTCGACTGATTTTTCTTTTCCTTTTGTCTTGCAATTGGTTCTTATTTGAAGGGAAAGAAATAGAGTAGAAATTCTCAGACGTCTTCAAAAATGTCTCAGAAGGTCCCTTTCCTTGACGTATGTAGTACACATATCGGGGAAAGGTAATCATTGTACTTTAATACAAACACTTTCCGCGATGTGTGACATGGTGCATGTCGAGAAAAAGTTTAAACAATAATTATTATTAAACTTTCTGCGATGTTATTCTGCCTGACATGGTGAAAAGTTTAAATGAAAAATTAATATTTAAACTTTCCACGACGTGCTCCCTGTCATATGTCGGGAAAAGTAAAAATTTGTGGTTACAATTTCCACTTTTTCCATCATGTGACAGATAGACGTCGGAGAAAGTTTAAATGAAAAATCAATATTTAAACTTTTCCCGACGTGCCCCCTGCCATATGTCATGGAAAATCTAAAATTAAATTTAATGCGTTCACTTTTTCTGACGTATGGCAGGGTGACGTCAAAAAAAGTTTAAATAATTATTATTATTTAACCTTTTTCTGACGTGTACCTTATCACACATTGGAGAAAGTGAACACATTAAATTTAATTTTAAACTTTCTGCGACGTTTGGTTCTTGTACACCGCGGAATGTCTTTTTCGTTGACGTAACATTACTTGCGTCGGTGAAAGGTGATCAATGTCGATGCACCTTTCGTAGACGTTGTTTTTGGCGTTAGAATTGTTTCGATTTCTTGTAGTGAAAGATTTTTTCTTCTTTTCTTTTTATTTTTTGGGATGCCCAACTTCTTTTTTGATGTGCATGCTTAAGTATAGGTTGCATCTATGCTTTCTTTTCATGTTGTATTTCATTGTACTCATTGGTCTATTTGTGTAATTTCAATTTTGTTCTTGAATATGTTTTGCTTGAATCAAGTTATTTTTTCTTGAATCGGTACAACGATCTTGAGCGTCGCTTTAATGAGTATGAAAAATGTCTTCATGAATCCGGACGACCTAATTGCTAATTTGCACCTCAAGAATTGCAAAGCCCTGAATCATCTTGAGCAAAAGAGCAATTTGCACTGAATCATCTCTACTACTGTTATGCCCTGAATCATCTCAAGCAAAAGAGCAAAAGGTGAAATAAATCAATTTTATAGTAATTGCTAATTTGCACATAATTATCTTCTATTGCTTTTGTGTTATAAGATTCAAGATCCTGTGAATAGCAATGTCTTTTGGACTTGTTTTTGTCTAAGAGGAGCAAATATTTATTGCCTTACAGGTTCTTTTGTCCGACATAAATGCTTATGAGGTAAGTTGTTTAGTTTGATAGAGTTATCATATAAGGTTCAATATTCTCTCAACTATTTATATTCAATTTCTCTTCGCAATTATTGGTTACCACAACTGTGTTGCAATGAAGAATGCAAGTGGATGTAACTTTTTAATCATATATCTTTGATTGTTAACTGTAAATTATTATTATTATTTAATTAATAACTCTTTTTACTTGGGATAATATTGTATGATAGTTTTAGGGAATTTGATTATGGTTTTAGAATACACTGATGTGAAAGTCACACTTTATGCATTGGAAGGAGGTTTAGTTTTGGTGGTTTAAATAAAAGACAATGAATTTCAGTTAGAACATGTTCGATTTTGTCCCCTAAAGTAAGAGGACAACGTTAAATGCAATGGGCGAAATGCTCTACTCTCCTTTCAGATATAAGAGGTTTTTTTTTTTTTTTTTAATTTTAGTCATTAATTTTAGTTTTCTAGGGAACTTATGTTGAGGGCATCAAAGAAGAAGTTGTTTTGTCCCTTGCTCATGCTCTTTCCTTGATAGCATTTGGAGAATGTTAGAGTAGTATAAACCTACTTCTAGCATTTGGTCTATTGAAATGTACTAACTTTCTTCATGGTTAATGATTCATAACTTTATTTAGTTAATATTGTGTTCAAATAGTTTGAGATGTGATTGATTATTGAAGTTTGCATAATGTTTACACAAAGAGGGTTATATATCCTCTCTGTTAGTCAATAGAAATATATACCCTACCAAATACTCAATACTCACTTTTTTTTTTCATTTGCATTGGTGTAAATGTAAACAACATTTCACTAATTATAGTCGTTCTTCTTTAGTTCCCACGGAAGTTGTTGTTTTTTCTACCTGTGTTTTGAGAATCTCTCTTTAATTACTAGAAAAATCATGATGATTTATGGCTTTTGACTTAACAGATTTAGAAACAAGGAAATAGAACAAGTAAAATCTCTTTTATTCAGGTTTTGCAGGGATGTTGTTTAGGGTTGGATTGGTATCGTTTTCATTTTAGTTTTTTGTTCAGAATTTACTTGGTACTTTTCTTGAGCTCATGAGTTGTAGAGATTTTTATTTATACCCTTTAATGGTTTTTCTGTTATTGATTGGGAGGTTTTCTTTCTCTACTGATATAATGAAGTGTAATCCACTTATGTAGTTTGTCTAATTCACTTATGAATAGTGTTGACAAATCTAGAGTTGCCATAGTAAATAGTTAAATTCATTTAAATCCATCAACAAGGATATAACTTATTTTAATTTTTTCAAACTATCTAATATATATTATTTTCACTTAGGTTCAAGACACTAATGAAGAACCTAGTCGAATTAGAATTTAGGAGCTAATTCACTTGAGCAATAATAGCTTGCATGTGAATGAAGCTACACAACAGAAACTTGTAAGTACAAAATAATGGATATATGATATAGCTAGGTTGTGTTATGTTTATTTTCCAACAACCGCCCCTCCTTTGTTGAGTGTAAAATGCCTATAAAAGAAAGACAAATGCCACATCCTCCTTGAGGCTTCTCTAGTTTGTTCTCTCTTTTTCTTCACCTAACCATATTGTTTTTCACTCTTTTCATCCGGTTTTTGGGCTATTCTCAAGGTTGGATTCTGTTTCTGTATCTTACCTTTGTTTAAGATCCATTTTTGTTAATTGTTTGTGAGACTGCAACTCAGGCACGTTGTCCTTTTTAGGCATGTTTCATTTTTTTAATTGTTGGGTTTGTTTTTTGGAATTTGGTGTTTTTGTTGTTGGCTTCTTCTGTTTTAGAAATTGTTGTTCATGAATGTGATGAACATGATGAGTTAATAGAAGTTGGTGCAATCTACTGTTATAATTTTTCTTACTCAAATGTAGGTTCGTCAATTGTAAGTAAATTTTGTTTAATAGAGTAACCTTCTTGGATTAATAACTAGTAGTTTGTTGAAATATTTGAAATGTTTGTAAGCACATTTCTCAATAGATTTTCTTGTTAGTTTCAGTTGAAGCTTTATATCTGGACTATTTGAGATTGTATTTATTTGAAATCTTTTTAGTTTCTACCGATCAATAAACAGACCACTCCCCATCTCTTTATATCTGGACTATTTTCTTGTTTGTAGCTGAGTTTGTGAATTTACATAAGTGCTAAGTTTTGAATTATTAAATGTGAATTTGTGTCTCGTAGTTAGAACTTAAATTGTATGCTTCTCAAGTGATCGATGATACTCTTGACATGAACAAGGATGATATTTTTGTATAAGTATTTGGACCAGAGAAACATGGACGTGTTCGTGGTTATGGGATAGGTGTTACGCCTTCTGAATCCATTTTCATTCAAAGGTTCTTTGTAAGTTTTTCTAATGTTGACTGTTAATCATCTAACTATTGTTCTGCAACATACTAGGACTTTTAGTTACAAAAATATAATCAATAAAGTTCTAGATTATCTTTCATTAACTGCTAGCAAAATATAGAAATATAACGAAAAATTTATGTTGTTTTGGTTGGTTGAAGATTTTCTTTTATTAATTGTATTTTTGTTTTGGATGGTTGAGATTTTCCTTTTGTTGTGGGATTTTATCTTTATTTGATTTTCATTTTCATGGTTGCCTTTGAATCTCTTGCCTTTTGGAGGTTGAATATAAAAAGGTGTTTTGTAGCCTTGCGTAGTGTTGTTGAAGAACCCTAGTAATCTTACTGAATATTCATATATATGTGCAATTGTTCCGTATTGTAGGGCTTGGTTTTTAACAAAAAGACTATCTGCAATATTTTGACTATGATAATTGGTGTTTGATGTAATGTTCGACATTATTGAAGAAGGTTTAGCATTTGAAACCTTTTTTTTCCTATTGCTAGAAAACGTATAATCTTCTCTGAAAAACTAGAAGGTTTAGACTTTTATGCATAGACTACAATTCTGTTTCTTAATCTGTTATGTATGTCATAAAAGTAAATTGGCTAAGGAGATATTATTGTTGATTGTAAATGACACTACAAGAAATCGGAATTCTTCCGACGCAGTACTACACATCGGAAAATAGTACGTCGATAAACCTGGGACTTTTCCAATGCATCAATATGCACATCGGGGGAAGGCATTTTCTCTGACACAGCCATATGCGCGTCGAAACTGGGTGGGATGGGTTAGGGTTCCGCTGACGTTGTGCCAGGTGCATCGAGAAATCCTACTATATTCTCGACGTGGAAGATGTAGTGTCGGAAGAGGGTGGACAATTAATTGTACTGTTTGGCCTTCCGCCGACGTCGTGCCTGGTGCATCGAGAAATCCTACCCTATTCTCGATGTAAACAGTGTTGCGTCGGAGGAAGGGCATATCATTAATTGTACGATAAGCCTTCCTTCGACGTGGTGTCAGCAACGTTGAGAATAGGGTCTAGGTATTCCTGACGTTTCATTAATGGCATCGAGAATAGAACCCTATGCCTAACGTTTTCATTGTGCGTCGAGAGTTTGTTTATCTTTTTAGTGTCATACTTCACATAATGGAAATAGAAAAGAGAAGAAAACCAAGAGAGGGAGAGGAAGATCGAGAGGGCGGAGAAGGAGAGAGATCCACACTGTCGCTTGCCGTTGTCCTTGTCCGACCATTCGTCATCGTCTTTGCCGTCACTCTTTATTCTGATAAGTGGTTTAGTTTAGTTATTGTTTTGTTATAGTATTTAGATTTCAAATTAGTTTTAGGTTTTAGTATTTAGATTTTGAATTAGTTGTAGGTTGTAGTATTGTATTTGAATTTGAAGTGTTGTTAGGATTTTTGAATTAGTTGTAGGTTTGAAGAATTTGAATTTGAAGTGTTAAAGTTGAGATTGAAGTGTTGATGAAGTTGAGATTGAAGTGTTGAAGTTGAGATGGAAGCAATTTTTTTTTAAAAAAAATAGAACTCTCGATGCACATGTGCATCGAAAGTTTCTCTACTTTTTCCCGATGCTAAATCGATAGCATCTTCGACGTTCATACAACATCGGGAGATGTTTAGGAACTCCCAACGCACATTTATGCGTTAGAAAAGGCTTTTTCGACACATTTGCTCTGATGCATGTCCTGACGCATATTTATGCGTCAGAAAAGGCTTTTCGGACGCTTTTTATATATCTTCCGACGATCTTGTGCGTCGGAAAAGCCCCCTTTTCTTGTAGTGTGAGATTTTCAAGTGCATAGACTACAATTTTGTTTCTTAATTTTTTTGTTGATTTCCTTTCTGTTTATTGGACAGTTACATGAGAGAATTAAATTAAGGGCTGAGGGGAATTAAGGGCTGGAGGTTGGGGACATAAGGGCCGGGGGGAATTGAGGGGGGGGGGGGATTAGGGGCTTTAATTGACTGCTTTATGAACGTTTTAGGAGGACATACTTTCTAGTTTTTATTTACTTGTAAATTGTTTCAAACTTGATTGAAGTATTTTAGATCTATTATGACATGTGAAAGATTAGTGCTTTATGTTTATATGTATTAAATTGTTACATTATTTGGTTCACTCACTTGTTCATTGTTTGGTAGGAAGTAATTTACATCCATTATGGCATGTGAAAGATCACTATCACTTACTTGTGGATTGTTTTCTTTTCTCTTCCCATGTATGCTTTGGAATTTTCTTTCCTCTAAAATGAGATTTTGTTTTTTACTAGGTTTGCAAGAATCCACAGGAGCAGTGGAGCCATATTGGAGCAATTGATTGATACAAGACTTTTTGTATGGTTAGTAGCAAAATTTTGGTTCTAATGTATTCTTATTATAGGCTTGTTGGTAGAAAAATATGTCATTGTTTATTATTTTTGTATGTAAACTACCCTTTACAAAAAATAGTTATTAGCCAATCATATTGTACGAATATTACAAAGTGTATGATAACATATATATATTAAAGCGTTGACTCTTTGTTTTCATATGGGTGTGATGTATTAGAACAACTCTATGATTGAACTGGTTAGTGCAATGGCAGGACGACAAGAAGCACAGGGTGTATCATTAATGTTTATTGACACTTTGTGTCAATTTCGAAACAATGACATTTAATTTTATAAAAAGTGTCATGATTGGCATATCCTTGACAGAGAAAAATGTCATAATATACGAATTCTGTGACATTTTGTGACTGTCGTCAATATCGAAACAATAACATTTAATTTTATAAAAACTATCACTATTGGCATATCCTTAATAGGAAAAAAATATCATATTATACGAATTCGTGACATTTTATAACGTGCACGCACACACACAACAATCAATAATTATAGAATCTTTAATCAAATGATAATTTAAGAATCTTTAATTCAAATGATAATTCAAGAATCTTTAATTCAAATGATAATTCAAGAATCTTTAACTCAAATGATAATTGATAATTAAATAATCTTAATTCAAATTGATGAAAACATGCAACATAAACATTAAAAAAAAATTATTAACCATCCATGTAAAATCACAAGTTTCCAATCAAGACTCTGATACCACATGTAAACTTTAGTTTCATGATTATACAATAAAACCCTAACATTGTATATAACAATAAGTGCTAAGATCATTGAACTGGAGTATTTTACAAATTAAACTTAGATAAAGAATCACATACATTGATCCATAAATGGTCTTCTAAAGGATTGTGTTTCTCTCATTTGGCCTTCCTTAACATAATTGAGTGAATTACTTGAATGAGACAGTAAAATGTCCAATCTCTAAGGTTCTATTTATAGACATCACTTACCATGGTATTTAATTAAGACATTACCTTTTTACCTATTGGACTTAATTAAATAATGTGCTCCAAGATAAAATTACATATAATGCACATAAGTCATATTAATAATAATATTATATTTAAAATAAATCTAATATTTCGATCATTTATAACCACCTAAAAGACATTGTCAACACTAGACCAACCCATAAGGATGAGCTAAGGCCGAAATGAGACCAACCCATAAGGAGGAATGGGCCAATAAACCTGTCCCAAGCTCATCGATCTTAGCTTGCCTTGCAAAGCCCTCTAAGGGTAGGGATTATTCGATCTAAGTAGCTCGATCTAGTGAGACATGAAAAATATCTTAAATAGGTTTTGATCAGACCTCAATCCTAATTGGATTAGGATAGTATATTATTCTATAAAATACACCAAAGTGAATTCTTTGAGTTTAGCTTAATAATACTTCTTTCGTTGATTCATATTTTCACATAAGTATCATGAAAGACGTGGCACCTGTCACACCAGAGTGGAAGTTATCATTCTTTTGCAAATTATCATTGTTGTCCAACCTAGACTTGGAGATAAGTTTCAATAATGTAAAGGAATCAACATCTTTTATTATATCAACAAATAACTCTGTTTATCATTTAAAAACTATTTTCATACCTTAGAAATAATTAAGAAAACAATATCAAACTGGGAGACCAAACATGTTAAGAACAAAGATATTACATAAAAACAATTATATAATTTAATAACTAATTCTTATCAATTAGTTTCACCATTAATATAGAATTTAAGTAGTGATTTGAACATTAAGCTTAAACGTGCAATCCGTTTATGAACCCTTTGCAACTATCTGAAAAACAAGTTGCAACCCATAATTTTCCTTACGACAAGCGAAATAATCTACCCACAAAATTCTTGAACAAAAGAATTTATGCCAAAAAAATATATAATTTCTCTAAATATCATATCTAATTAATAGGTCATTCAACTTAAGTTAATTATTTTAGACATAAAATTTAACTTCAGATTTAATTCAACTTAAAATTTTCAATTTTGTAGAAAATAAATGACATTAATTTTTTTTTTTAAATACTGAACATAAATTACATATATCGAAATTTTAAAAAGAGAAATTTTTAAAAATAATAGATTTTACAAAATAGTTACGACTTATAGTGATAGAAGATTATAATCCAAATTTTTGTTATAGCTCGTAAATATTTTAATTATTTTTGTTATTTTTAAAAATGTCCCTTTTAAGAATCTATTAAATTCATACCAAATAAATATAAAACGAGAAGTTGAAACTATGAACTTGTAGCTTAAGCCAACTTATGGTCTAACATAAAGTTCTAAATCTGACATTGAATGGGGTCATGTAATATCAAATATTATCCATCTATACCTTTTCAAAAAAAAAAAAAAATATGATCCATCTATTATACTATAATTTTCTAAATTTCTAAATTTCGTGGAAAGTTTATTATTAATGTTATTGGTATATTTTTTAAGGAAAATTATTGATCCAATTTTTATATTTGGATTATAAATTTATGATTAATAATATTATTCTTTTGAAAATCAAATGATAGTGAGGGTTCTATTTTTATTTCACTCATTAAGAATAACAATCTTTGTATTTTTAATGTTTCTGATAAGTTGTATATATACACAATGATGATTTTGTATTCATCATATAAGTACAAAATCTCTAAAGTATTTACCAAAATATCACTTATTCAAGAAGTTTGTTTATTTCTAATATAATATTCTATTAACTATTTCAAAAGGTTTGATATAAGAATAAGGATTAATTTTAAAAATATAGTGTTTTTTGAAAATAATGTCAAAAATAGGGTAGTAAGTGAAGAAATAACAAAAAT
>JBBPDI010106131.1:0-10077 GCA_037974545.1 Cucumis variabilis
GCAAATTGTACTTTGAAAATTTTGGTTGATTGAAATAGGGCCCAAATAAAGTTTTCTTTGATGTTATTTGTTTTGATAAATTGTATAAAGACTAATGTTTAAAAGAAGTGTTTTTCTATTAAAGTAATGACCAAATTTTAGTTCCAAAAGTTGGGTCGTTACAACACCAATATGGTACGACTCTAACAGATAAAGCTAATAAAACACCATAGACTATACATATAACATAACATACATATCATATCTCAATCATAATGTATCTCAACAATAATATATCTTATTCATAACATATCATGATCATCATATATCTCAGTCATACATAACAGTTGTCTATGTAGCTATCAATATCAACCATCCCTAACAGTCACATCATGCATTATAGCTACATTAATGCATAATAAGGAAAAACATAATGTCAAGGGTCTAATAGTAGAATCTCTTACCTGGAGATTAGCTAAAAAATATAATCCTTTCCTGACAGTCAATTTCCAATTAATTCAGTCTTAAACATAAACAAAATTAAAATTAATAATTTTGTCAACCAATCATCCAAATATTTACTTAAGCATCCAAACTTACCCAAGGCTAAGGTTGAAACCAAAACAACCTTGAATGGAAAATTACACAACTCAAATACTCCAATAGAAATTAGTCAACCTTCAAGTAAAAATAAGTAAAAATAATCCAACTCATTCCAATTGTAAACTTATTTAAGATCAAAAGATAATTATTTGGGCGTACCAAACCCAACAAAACTTACCAAAATACTAGATGGCTCTAATGGCTTAAGGAAAATGAGGTTTGGCTTCCTAAATGGCTTGGGATGAAGATGGCTTGGACAAGGGAGCCTCAGCTTACTTCAAGGAGAAGGTCAGCTTGGGTAGGACATGCGGTTTGACTTCATGAGGAGGGAACCAGCTGGGATTGCTTACACATGCCCGACTCAACTTCATGAAGGAAGAGATCGATTGGGGTAAGCGTTGACGGAAACGTTAGGCTATGTGGGTTACTCTCGACTCCAACGATGGGAACGATCAGCAACGTGAACTTCAGTACGTATGAAGGTGAATGATGGACGGAGGAGATCGGTGCGCAAGGAACTCTAGCTTACTCAGTGAGGATGGAATGCGACGGAAATGTGAGCTATGTTCGTTGGCTGTCGACGATGCAGTCTGAGCAAACGTCAATGGAGATGGCCGAAGGTGTGGCATCGAGAAGAGGGGTAGACGGCTAGGATTTCTTTGGCGACGAAGAAGATGAATAGTTCTTCACGTTTCAGGAAGTGGTTTTAAATATATAATAATAATAATAATAATAATAATAATAATAATAATAATAAATATTATTATTATTATTATCATTTTTCCTTTTCTTTTCCAAATAACAAACCAACCACTTCTCTCTCTTCATTAAATCTCATCAAATCAACTCTCTTTTTATCTTTCCAAAACCAAAACATAAGATCTTAATATTTATATTATCCTTAATATAATTATTATTCTCTTCCAAACTTTAATTATACAACCATATACCATTAACCAAAACTCTCAAATCTAAGATAATTAACTATTCTTCCTTAAATATTTAATTCATCCAAAATTCATAACAATCAAATATTTCTCAACAATTATCTAAAATAACACTCAACAATTCCAATAAAAATAAATTCAAGATAAATAAAATTAAAATTACCTTAATTTTTGGGGTGTTACAAAACTATTCTCTTCCAACTTTGTGAAATGATCCTATATAATGGAAGTTTTCTTCTTAGTGGCTCTAGCTCTTTTTTTATTGGGTAGTGGTGGTTTACTCGAACTCATAACTCCTGTTGCGTTATTAGTGGAAGGAGTAGAGGCATGACTAGAACTAGCACTAGGTCTAACACTAGGGCTATGACTATTGTAACGACACCCAACTTTTTAGAACTAAGCTAAGGTCATTACTTAATAAAAACAATATTTTTCAAAACTTTAAAACAAAGCAAAGTCTACTTATTCTATTAAATAAAATAAAACAATAATTTAAGAAAAACCAAGAGTTTTGCAAACTAAAATAAATAAACTTTTAAGGAAAACCTAACTTGAGCCCTACCTACAAGATGGAAATAAGAAAATGTTCATAAAGTTTAAAATAAAAACCAACTAACAACCAAGACATGGAAAACCGTCAAAATAAGAAAAACCATTGAAATTAGTGGAAGCATGAACATATAAGTCCCCATATGCACATCATAGATTCTTGTCGCATGCTAGCTTGCCTCTGCCTTTACATTTGACCGAAAAGTTAAACATAAAAAGGGTGAGTATATAAATATATTCAATAAGGGACTCCACTACTAGTCCCACTTGGTGAACTGTTTGTTGGAATTTATATCATAAAAGTCGTAGTTTGTATTCAAAATCATATTGTATTCAATTTTTATTGAGACTTTTTTAGTAAAATTGAATATTATAATCATGAATCTAATAAACTAAGGTCATGAGGCTATCTTGAGTAAACTTGAATTTGATATAAAGACATAAACATGGATTGAGTTTGAGTATATAGCCTAAATGGTCTATAGTATATGAATAAAGGTTAGGCGCCTTATTCTAGAGACATCATAGATGTTGCCCGCTTTATAGTTAGTACAAAGATATGATTCTGAATCGCTGATGTAGAGACATAAAACTGGAGGCATCCTATGTAAAGATTTTACATAAGACTAAATCATGAAATAGTTACTTTTACGTCATAATGTTGTTTACTGTTTAAAATTGATTATTTCGATTATTGGTGACCTAGGTAACTTAATCATAATTGTGAGCTAACTATGAACTCCTGTTCACACAAGAGTATCCTTAGTTCTGTATATAAGATGAGGGCAACTCATTAGCATTGACTCAATAAGCCTCTCATTGCCCTGAGAAGGATTCAGTTTATAGGTTGGTCCTTAAACCAATTGTTATCAATAGTGAGCAGTGGGACTTAAGAGAGCATGATGTAGTCTCGAGGGTAAAACGATATTTTGACCTAGCCGAGGTTATAAATAATCTTTGAAGGATTAACTTACTAAACATGGTTATATCAGATGGAGACAAATATATTTATAGTGAAGGGAATACAACTATGAGACTTTAGTGAAATGACTCTTGTTAGTTAACAAATGTTGATAACTCGGTCTAAAAAGAGTTTAACTAGTAATATTGAATCGTTGGAGTCCATGATCTATAGGTCCATTAGGTTTTCCTGATAGATTATATGGAATAAACTTATAACAGTATGAATGAATGAGTCAAATCGTTTGAATTAGGTGAGGAGAGAGAAACTGACAAGTATATGTGATATAGCCGTTAGTTATCATATTAGAGATAGAGCTTTATGTTTAAATAAAATTTAAATACTAAAAATATGAATGTGGATTCATATTCGTTAGCTAAAATATTGATGAAATTATCAAAGTTATAAAAAGTCAAAGGGTTGAATTTTTTTACTTGAAAAGTCAAACTTTGATAAGTCAAAAGTGAACCCTTTGACCGATAATATATTCAAATGTGATTTGAATTTTGAGAAAATGATTACAAATTCATACTCAAGAGGTTGAAATCAGTAAAGACAAATAAATGGTAAAAAGTCAAAAGGTTAACTTTTTTGTTTGAAAAGGTCAAAATGTTGACTTTTTGTTTTAATGATATGACCATTTTTCCCTTTGATCAAAGTTAGTGGGAAAATTCAACATTTTGTTGGATAAACTCACTAACTCAAGTGGGTTGGGTGTTAGCTTATTGTGAAGACAATAAGCCCGCTAAATGGTGAAGATCAAACATGTATTTTGCATGGTTTTTTCTTATAAATTGGGGTTTTCAAAATGAAAGTGGGTTGGCCTTTGTGCATACTCTCTCAAAGTTGACTGATTTTATCCACTTTCACTTTTTTTTTTAAAAAAAAATTAATTCCTTCACCAAAATAATCTCTTAACCCTAAGCCCAATTCCTCAATTTCTATCTATTCTGAATCTGAAAGATAGTAAGTCAACTCTAGTGGTAGTTTGAGTCAAGTACACATAAAGACTTTTAAGAAATCGAAACTACGAAGGTAAATTTACCCTAAACTGTAATTACCATTTCTAAATTTCATCCATCATGAAGTGAACCTAAAGGTTCTAAAGGTTCATTTATAGTCAAGCAATCATCATTCTAAAGGTGGTGATCCCGTAGGACACCGTATATATAATGTACACCAGTTTAATGGCTAAAGCTAACAGCTACCATGTAACGCACCAGGCCTAGGATTCAGACCAGGATTCAAAATTTGGATCCTCAACATTTTCTTGCATCACCTGCAAGCGTACCTGACAACATCAATCTTACTTGTCTTAAACGCCTATTAGAGTGAAATTTATCCCCACAAACTAACACGAGTCCTTTCAGCATGCTTTGTCGACACTCATATGCATCCTAGGAAAATTCTCAAAAGGTCACCCAACATAGGATTATTTTGAGCTAAGCCCGCTTAACTTTGGAGTTTCTATCATCGGGCCACCGAAAAGGAAGGTGCACCTTATTGGTATTGGTAGTATTTTTAATTCATTTTTAATTGTACTTTCATGTCCTTAAGATTCCTTTCATTCAAATGTGATATCGGTTCATTCGTGCCCCCCTCCCAAACTCAGGGCATTACAAACCATCAGTCAATCTTGGTCCAAAAATGGCCCTAAACATATCATGCATAATTTTCATTCAACAATCTCGATACTTATACATTCAATCAAAAAAATCATGTCAAGCACACTATATTCAATTTCAATCAACCTATCACATAATCCTATTAATGTATTTTAATTCTATGCATAACCAGACCAGTTAATTAATCACAGTATATCTTCAATCTTAACATCAATAGATAGTAAAATCTTTTACCTTAGTTAGCTAAAAATCCTTGGTTGAAAACAAGAATCCAATTATGTTAATATTTTTACTTAATAAAATTATCAATCAAGCCCAATTTTACTTCTCCATCAAGTTTCTTAAATGAAGGTTGAAAATTCACTCAACCTTGATGGAAAAGTCCACAATTTAATTCCTCAAGCTTTCAATTGAACATTCAAAGACGAAGAGAGGTGTGACGGTTTTCAAAGACGAAGAGAAGTCTATATTTACTTGAATTCATTACCATTCAAATAAATATAGACTTTTCATTTATAAATACAAGAAAATACTAAAACTTAAGAAAATATTTTAAATATTTAGTTAAAATAAATAATAAAATATCTAAATAAATACTTAAAATAACTAATTAAAAACACTAGTTTAGGATCCAAAAATATAAAAAGAAATACTTAAAATTTAACATGAGTTTAAAATAAGTTTATAGATGTAAATTATTGGAATCTAAATGCGGAAGTAAACTGGAACTATCCCCTATGGCAAACCACGGTCACTTCTTGTCATTCGCCAACTTGCCTTTACCTGTGAGAATAAAACATGTAAAAGAATGAGTATAAATTTATACTCAGTAAGGGACCCACTATTAGTCCCGCTATGTGTCTATTAACATCCTGTTAGAGTCCTAAATAAAGTACCTCATACTATTGTGCTCTCAAACGCACGCTATCCAATGGTCCCATAAGAACACATTTGGGCGCTCGATGAACTCAAAGGAATCACCCTAAAGGAGAGTCAGGCTGTAAGTGATTCCGTCGAATCACATATCAGAACTAGCCACACAGGCATACATAGGTGGTGATCCCAAGGGATACCTATATGGTACGACTCTAAAATGTAAATTTAACAGAACACTATAGCCTATACATATATATCATAACATCAATATCATAGCTCAGTCTGACATATCTCAACATAGCATATTTAGTCCTGGCATGCTTCAGTCATATTGTATCTCAATTATAATATGGTTACTGGAGTGACTATTTATAAGGTCATCTCAAACAATCATATTATATCCCTTAGCTACACTACTGAGTAATATATAACATACATGCAGCTTCAAAATGAGGTTTAATAGGAAAATCTCTTACCTGGAAATTTGTTAAAGATAATAATTCACTGGTTGTCAGTCAACTCCTCCCAAGACTCAGTCCTAAAAATAAACAAAATTAAAAGTAATAATTTTGTCACTATCACCCTACTCTTTAACTAGGCAACCAAGCTTATCAAAACTTACCCCCAAGATTAAGCTTGAATCCAACACAATCTTAATTGGAAAAGTTCAAAACCTCAATTTCTGAAATTATGCTTGAACCTTCAAGCAAACATAAATGAACTTAAATCCATAACTGAACTTATTTGAAACAAAATAGGTAATTAGTGGAGGTACCAAACCCAATCAATACTAAGCAAAAACTCACCAAAAGTGACTCTAAAGTAAGAGACAGCTTAACAGGACAGTTGGCTTGGACATGCAGCTCATGGAGGAGGAAGGAGCACGCGTGGGACTTGGAAAATAGAGATGGCTCGCATAAGAGGTCGTGGCTCACATGGCCTAGTAAAGGAAATGTGGCTCGACTTCACGAGGAGGGGCAACTTGGATTGCTTGCACACACGTGGCTCGAAGGCGTCACTAACTAGCCGACTCAGATTTGGACGGTGCGATGAAGGCAATACCGACGGCAGTAGTGGCGTTCAATGGCAGAGAACGTCTCGATCATCAGTGAGGCACAAACGAACAATGACTAGCTTCAACGATGGACACGGGGTGCCTGGACTATTGATGAATCGAACGACTTGTTTGTGGTTAAATATCAACGTGCGACTTTCAACGAAAAGGAATGGATAAAGATGGGAATGGTAAAGATTTTGGTGGCGGCTAGGGTTTTTTGGATAAAGGATAAAGTGAATAGTGGATCTTCTTCTTTGCACACTCCACGAGGGGCCTTATTTAATTAAAAAAAATAACATAACTATCCTTATTTCCTTCCCCTTTCCAAGTTATCATTATTATTTTTCCTTTTCTTTTTCCAATAAAACAATAACTCCTTCTCTCTCCTCAATTAATAACTCATTCCATCACCTTTAAACTTTCTCTTTTTTAAAAAATATAATACATTTTCCTTAATAATTATATTATCTCATAATATGATTATTCTTATTCCTCCACAACTTGATATATATACATATAAATAATTATCCATAAAACTTTCAACTTTACCTACTTAATTCACCAATACCAATCAAACCAACCATCAAACTTTAATAGAATTCTAATTTAAAAAATTAATTATATAACCTCCCAAAATATTTAATTTTCAAATTTCAAACAATTTCTCCAATCACACCCAAAATTCAACATATTGAAAATAAATATAAAAAATTAATTTAATAGTTTTGGGGCGTTACAAGAAGCCCCCAAAATTAATTGTCAAAACAAAACTTTATTTAATTTCCTACTTAATCTTTAGTGGATATTTCAAAACCCAAGTTAAACCCCTATCAATCTAAAACCAAACTTACCAAACCACTAGTGACAACACTACGATGAGCCAAAACAGTGACGAGCAGAGGAGTTGAAGCTGGGTGGATATTGGCTCACGATAACGCTCATGGAGATGGTTAGCTTGGTGCGCGACTGGCCCAGCTTCGTAGAAGAGGAAACGATGCACATGGATTTGAGGCTGGAGCTCTTGAACGAGATTGCAGGCTCACTGCTTCAGTTAGCTTCGTTGGAGGAAGATCAACAGTTGGGTTGAAGGTGATGGAAAACGGTAAACATGTGCAACGAAATTACAGATCAATTTTCTCTAATTGCATCTAAATTATTTAGAAATTAACATGCATCAATTACCTTAATTAAATGAAATTAAGGTTAATAGAAAATGTACCTTCAAAGTTTCTCCGATCCTCATAATCTCCTCATTAACACAAACTTGGGACAACCACTAGTGTTGACCAGTTAATCTCTAGACTTAGAATCGGGTTGTGAGGCTTGATAAGTGAAGGAAAATGAGAGAGAGATGGGAAATGGAGGTGAAACTTAAGGTTGAGATTTTAAGAGTAAAATATATTTTTTAATTTTTATTTTCTAAGTCAAAATTACAAAAAATACCAAAAGTCTTTATTTAATCGAAATATTGCCTATTTATAATTTAATTACATAAAAAAATGCATGTAATTAGTTCACCAAATCTCAACACTTAAAATTCCATTAACCACATTATTGGAACTCAATGGGCTAAGTTTTTACATCTCATGTAGTCACTAGTATTCCACTAAGCATTTATGGAATTATCCAATAAAATGTTAAATTTTCTCACTAACTTTAGTCTAGGGGAAGTCTGTTCATTTCACCATTCAAGTGAAATCAAACTTTGACTTTTTTAATCAAAAGTCAGATATTTGACTTTTTACCATTTTGTTCGTCTTGACTAATTTTGACTTCTCGTTCATGAATTCGCATTCATTTTTCTAAAATTCAAATAATACTTGAATATAATGTCGACAAAGTTTACCTTTTCAAAGTCAAAAGTAACCATTTTGAATTTTTTCAACTTTGACCATTTTCATCATTTTCAAGCTTTTGAATATGAATCTGTATTCATATTTTTAATATTTAAAATACATTTAAACATAAATCTCTATCTCAAATTTATAAACGACAATTATATCATATTTATTCGTTGGTTTCTCTCTCTGTAACTAATTCGAATTATTCCATCATATATTGTTCTAAGTTTATTCCATATGACCTAGCAGGGAAATCTAATGGACCTATAGATCATGACTCCAACGATTTGAGATTAACTAGCTAAACCTTTTTAGATCGAGCTAATCAACATTCGTTAGTTGTGGGTCATTCCACTAAAGTCCTGTATAGTTGTACTCTACTCTATAAATATATTTATGTCCATCTGATATAATCACGATTAGTAAGTTAATTTTTTACAGATTGTTTATAACCTTGGCTTGGTCAAAATATTGTTTTACCCCCAAGACTACATATTACTCCTTAAGTCCCACTGATCCACTATTAAACAATTGGTTTAAGGTCTAACCTATAAATTGAATCTTTTTTGGGCCAATGAGAGGGTGAGGTCCTTTGTTCAAGACTTAGGCTCAGTCCTTAAGGGAATAATCTATTTACTTACCCTAAAGCATGTAGAAGTGAATTCTATCTTGCATCATATGTCCTTTACTATCCACTCGGTCATACTCCTAAAATGGGAGGCTTATTGAGCCAGTGCTGTTTCACTACCCTTACCAATGCAGATCTAAGGATAATTTCAATTAAGATTGAGTTGCATAAGTCATTAATTATCGAAATAGTCAATTTTAAGCCTTCACCAGTGTTATAACGTAAAAGTGACTATTTCATGATTTTAGTCTTAAGTAAACTCTTTACATAGGATGCCCCCTTTTATATCTCTACATGAACGATTTAAGATCACATCGTTTGCATTGACCACAAAGCAAGCCGCATCTATAGTATCTCCAGAATAAGGCACCCGCTTAAGCTATATACTCGAACTTGATCCACGTGTATGTCTTTACATAAAGTTCAATTCTAAACTAGATAACCACAGGACCTAAGTTTATTGGATTCAAGATTATACTATTCAATTCCCACTAATATAAGTCCTCAGTAACAATTTTATTGAATAGAATAGAATTTTAAACTACAAACTATGAGTTTTAGGACATAAATTCGAACAGAAGGATGGCTGGAGAAGATCAGAATCAAGGGCGATGGTCATTGTGTCTTGGGTAGAAAAAAGAAGAAAAATATTTTCTTTTTCTTTTTACTTTCACGTACTCCAATGTAACCCTAATTTATAAACCATAATAATAATAACAATAATAATACTTTATTATTATTTTTCCTATACCCATTCTCTTTTCTCGTTAACTCTATATCTCTTCCCCTATCCAATCAATACAAACATCCTCCATCTCCTCAATTAATTTGCTATTTCTCCATCTCCATCTCTTTCTACTATTAATTATATATAAAAATATATAATTCATAATATTTCGACCCAAAACCAAATTTCTTAATTAAATATACATACTCACACACACACACACACACACACACACACACACACACACACACACACACACACACACACACACACACACACACACA
>JBBPDI010106136.1:0-10076 GCA_037974545.1 Cucumis variabilis
TTTTTTTTCATCCATAATAATTGTTGCAATAATGTAGAAACTATTGATTATATTAAGAAAGAAAAGGGAAAAAGGTCTCTCCTTCACACCTAATCCATATTTATTAAATGGTACTCTCAAGAATCTTGTCTTGATTAAAAAAAGTTATTGTATGATTGACATATTATTAATCCCTAATTTACTCATATTATGAACTCTCTTACTTCCTACCCATCATGAAGAATTAATCATTATCAATGAATAAAAAAAACAATCATTAAGTTTAATTGTATGATTTAACTTGCAAGAAATATTTTTAATCTAAATAGGTGTACTAAGGTTCTGAAATGTATATGGTCATTTGAATTAAAAATAATGTTCACACTCGAACAAAATAGAAAAGTAGGTTGATTGACTAGTAAATACGAAAAATTCAATTTACAAATGAAAATTAAAGAATGGTATTGAACTACCTAAAAATTAGGTCATGTTTGATCATTTCGAAATTAACGAAAAAGGGCTATGTTTAATTCATATTGTAAACATAATTCATTCACAATAGTTTAAAATATGAGTTACATTTGTCTATGTCGGTTATAACTTATCAATGTTATATAATCATAATGAAATGTGCGTTCTACTACAAAATCTCTATAATCTGCGAAAAAGAAAGTCATCACGGTCATTAAATTTTTTTTAAAAACAGCAGTATGAAAATTATAAATTTGCTATATTTACTGTTACTTTTATCATTGTTGTTTTTTGTCACCCTTAGATTCAAACAATAATGATAATAATGAATGTGAAAGATTCATATTTCCAAGGAATTAAACATGATCAAAAGTAATCTAATTACATATACAATTGAAGACCCATCAAGATTAATCTATCCAAAAAAATCTTATGATTTCACCCATTTTTATTATAACTCATTAAAAAAACGTTCAAATTTAAATAATAATCATAATAAATGTTATTACATGTATGTAGTGATGACTTTTTACATAGAAAATAATTAATTCAACCTACAACAATCAAGTTCAAGTTGGTAGGAATGACTCATTCATTTTATAGTACAAATCCTTTCATCTAATATAATGGTCTTTAATCACAAGAAAGAAAAAAGAAAGTGTCCGTAGTACTATCATAACTATTGATTTTGACACCGATTTGTCTCTCTACCTAATATAATCCTCCACATTAATTTTGTTTCTATTGTACAAAATTAAGGAAGCAATTGAAATATATATCTATATAATTTTTTAAAAAAATGATCTTGTTCTCACATAGGAGTCTAGTGAGATTATATATACATAGACTTTATCAATTATTACATCTAGTGAGATTATATATACATAGACTTTATCAATTATTACATCTAATTTTGAGACAAAAGTTGTGAATGCATTCTATTCTATTATAGATATTGGACCCAATTTTGTAAAGAAAGAAAGAGTCATATCACTAATAATAATAGAGGTATGCTTTTTAAAAAATGAAAGATCGACTTATGCTAAGATAAAGTTATTTTGAGCCGTTATTTTTTATGCTAAGATGATTTAGTATCTTTATTTATATATATATATATATATAAAGAATTAGATGGACTTTACTTAAAAATTAAAATAAAAACTTCTTCATTATAACTTTTTTGTAATAAAATTTATCTTTTTTTTTGTTAGCGTGCAATAATTAAATATCCACTTATGAAGTATTTTGAAAAGTTCTATTTTACTATAATTTTGTAATAAGCAATAAAAATGGTACAATATTAATAAATTGGCAAACATCTCTTCAAAATCAATTTGGATAAATTCACTCGACAATATTGATCTAATATGAACAAGTATCAATTTCCTCTCAATCGATTAATATAGAATTAACTTTTAGATTTTTTCTTTTTTGATGTGTATGAATCTATTCATAATACGTCCTTTCACATCGTCCCTAAAAAACTTAGCTCCAAAAGTAAAACTACAACCTAGTCTAGTGAAATTGTTAACCTATATGGCTTCTTTCAAAATCTAAATCAATCCAAACTTTTTTAATGTATCTATTGAAAAATAGGGCAAATTTGTAGTCTCCAAAATGGTGTCACTATATTATTTGTTTGTTTATTTATTTATTTTATCCCTACTCACTTTTATTTTATGTGCATTTGATCATATCATTAAGTTTCTTAATTGTAAAATGATTATTCAATCAACAAGTCATATATACTTACGAGAGATTCCAAATTAAATAGATAAAATCTTAATCTTTTAGTTAAAGAGCATTTTGGGTATGGATTTTAAAACTTGTTGAATCTTAGTCGTGTAGTTTCAAACGTTTATTATTTTTAGCTATTCTACTTTTTAAAAATTTGGTAACCACTAGTTTACTATTTGATTTTTGATAGCCACTCGTTTGTCTTTGTTTTTCTTTAAAAAAATGTTTATTATTTATTAACATTTTTACTATCAGTTTTATAGTCATGAAATTTATTGTTATTATTTAGTTAATTTCTTTAACTTTGTTTGACTAAATTTATAGTATATATATATATACAACGACTAAAATTGGACATTTGAGAATATAATTGTGGCATGCGCACTCTCTCTATTGAACTTAGCGATTCAATCCCTCGTACGTCTTCGTAATTATTCACCTAAGAAAAACTAAAATAAGTCTTTCTTCCCTTCTATCCCTACTTAATTATTAATCAAAAGATGTGTTGAATTCAAAATCAAAAGTTCAAAAACATATTATTAATTAGAGGTGTTCATTAAAACCCATAAAACTCAACCGAATGCAAACTCGAGCCGACGTAATCTAATTAAATTTCGTTTTTTAACAAGTGTTGATTCAATTCGAATTTGGATCGTAACAAAATCAAATATTTGTCAAGTAATGTAATGCGACTAGTTTGAAACAAAGAAATGATTCGATTTGAATTTGGTATATATTGATCCTAAACCAAAATTTTTCAGTTTGATTGAATAAATGTGTTAATTAATCACCTAAAACATTGTGCAGTCAAACTTTTTTTAAAAACACACACACACAAAACATGCGAGAAAGAAAAAGAAATCCAAATTGGTGTTAAAGAAATAGGAGTAAAGAAGATCCAACATGTTAATAATAAGAAGAAGAGGAAGAAAAGGCAAGGGGATTCTTAGATAATAAGTAGAATATATATGAAGGTTGGTATATGGTGCGTGGCGTGCGGCGGTACGGGCCCAGCGTGCATGGCTTGGAGGATACCTGACTTTATCGCTAATCTAGTGGGCGGCGCTGTTTTCAGTTGACGGTTTAAGTGCTCAGATTCTCATAACCAATTTCTGATTTTATTTCTTTTTTTAATTTTAGATGAGTTTGTCTTCTATTGAATTTAAAACATATACTTTAACTCAACGTTTTGAGTCCGAAATAAATACTCATTTCTTAGTTCCAATAGTGTTAATCTAATTATGTTTTTCACTTTTTTTTTAATTATTTTCATGTTTTATAATCTCATGTTTCGTTTTCTTCGATTATTTACGTTTTTCTAATACTTCTTGATGGATTACATTCCAATTCTCTAAATTAAATCATTTGTTTTTAAGTTTTGAGTTTAATTTCAATTTAATCTTTTTTTATTTAGTTTAACCTTAATTTTTTTTTACAAGTTACTCATCTTTTGTATGAATGTCTAACTATCAATTAATTCATAATAATTACAAATTGAAATTCTTATTTAAATTTAAAGGTGATGAAAAACAGTGAACCTAATTAATTATAATTTTTTGAAATTAATTTGTGGATATAAAAGAAGTAATTTGTGAAAAATCGAGTTTAAGAATGTAAATCTTCAAATATAATGAAGACTAAGTTCAAGTCGATTCAAAACTAAAAACAAAATGTTACCTTTTAAAATCTTACGAAGCCAATATAAAATTATGGTCAAAATCTAGAGATTAAAATGTATTATTTTTATTCTTTTTTAATAAAAAAGAGGGATGGTTTCAAATATAGTATATTGAACCAAATTATTTATAAAATACAATATAGAAATTTATGAGATTAAGTTTAAAATTTTACTATATTTCGTAAAAAAAAATAACAGTTTGTTATTCTCAATTATTTTTTAAAAAAAACCTACTCAACGTTTTTTCAAAAAAGTTTAATTTCATTTTCTATATGTCATAGAAAATTAGGGTCAACACCTTTTTTTTTTCTTCTAATGGTTTGGATTCGAATGGGGCATAGAATCTCCATTTTGGATATATAGAGTATAATAAGGTAAGAGTTCCTTATTTTAATTTTGGGATTAAAATGTCACACTTTGCTTATTTGTATATATATATATATATATATATATATATATATATATATATAGTTATAAAAATTGGGGTTGAAAGTCAAACCATGTATAGGTTAATTCACATACGAGTGTTTGTAACTATGAGGTAATCGATTACCTCTACATCTTCAATTATACTAAAAATATGTTGAATTTGTCGATTGAGTTTATAAATAGTTATTTAAGAAGTAATATTGAGTTTTTAAATTGAATTGGGATAAACTGGATATTTACTATTTAAAAAAGAATCAATTTGCTTTGGTCACATCACTAGAAATGTTAATAACACTAAAGACAAGTAGTATGAACTTTGGTTTATGTAATTTAAAGTCTAAAATTTGAGTCCTACAAACCTATACTAAAAGGTAATGCAATTGCTCACTTAGTTGAAATGAATGGCTATGTAAATATATAGAAGCATTCTTGGATCCCAACCTTCTTATTACATGTTTAATTAGGAGTGATTTTAAAAAAAAAAGTTTAAATAACTTTTGTAACCTTCAAAAATCAGATTAATTTTCAATTTTACTAAATGCAATCTTTCATGTTACCAAAATTGATTAGGAAGGATTAATCAATTTTAGTCTTTACTTGTAAATAGAGTGAAGAAATTTCTAATGCAAGCAGATAATAAAATGAAAAGAAAAAAAAATGTCATTCTACACTTCTAAGTTTTCAAAGTTACAATTTAAGCACATTGAACTTTAGTAAATGTATCAAGTTACATTCTCTTTTCATACGAAACTCACAATTGTATTATTTAAAGATCTAAACTTCTGTGAATGAATCAATTAAGAGTAGTCTCTTAGACAAAATATTTTGTACAAACAATCCATGCATTTACTAAATCGTCTATTTTGTTTAATCGATATTTGAAAAAACTTATACAAGTTTAAAATCAACGTATAAATAAATTTCAAACATAAACAATATGAGACGTCTAAATTGAATCAATTTATATTTTTATGCAAAATTTTCTTTGAAAATGATCTAAAATTTACTATATTAATCTCCTTAATTCTAAAGAATGACCATAATAAAAAACAAAAATAAATAAAATAATTTCCACTAACTTTAACGATGTATGAAAAAATATATAAATTTATATATTTTCAAAATTTAAATTAATACAATTATTGAAAGAAAAAAATTTTATTTTAATAATTAACTAATGAATGAAGAAAAAATAATATAGAAATGAACGTGGCCTTATTTGATTTGTATTTGTTAAAAAAAGAAAAGAAAAGATGGGATTATTTCAGGCTCTTAATCAATTGCTTTTATGTGAGAAAAGATTGAAACATTATTTAAAAATAAACAAATAATCATTCCAAAATAATAATAATAATTTCCTCTTTTTGTCATTATTGTGAGACATATCTTAAATCCTAATTTCTAGTTGATTTTGAGGTAATGCAAATATATAAGAAAATAAGTGATTTAAAATTCTTTTTCAATAATAAAATAATAATAATAATAATAAACTTAAGAGTTAATTTCTTAATTTTTTATTTTCATTTTACTTTGTCAACATTTCATGTAAACTATTAATAATCATATTCATTTAAATGATAACTAAATCAGAATTATTCTTTTAAGAGATATTATGGAGTTTCATTTACAATAATAATTATAATATTTATTATGATAAGAGTTATTGGAAAATTAGATACTCACTTAAATGTAATTATGGTACAGATAAAATGAACAAGAAGTGGGTTAAAGCATTTACTTTATTCATCATTCATGCTTGCACTATAGATAGAGATTTATTTCTAATGCATTAATTTCTTTCAATCAATCAATCAACACATCTTTCAAAGTGTCCCATCATATTCTACACTCTCTTCTCAATCTATTATTCCCTAATTTTTATCTCTTTAAAAATGTTTGCTTCTAAATTATAATATCTATAACATATAGTTTGGGAACTTATACTATTAACTCTAGAAGATTTCTTTTTCTAACATTTGTGGCACATCAACTATAGTCGTCTATTTTTAAATTTAACATTTGAAAAGGTTTGTCTATAAATGTATAGACGGTTTTTAAATGTAATCTAATTAAGAGGGTTTAAATATATTCATTCACTTATTAAAACTTGATGAAATATAGTTACACATGATTTTTTTAATTTAGTTTAATTGATGGTGTTTAATTTAGGGTCTAAATTTGATACAACTTAAAGCGTAAACAAATGAATTTTTTTTTTATGTATATCGATGTTCCTCCTATTTATTTCATTTCATTTTAATTTTATTGTTGCAGTAGATTAAAATTAGACATTATTTTTTTTTATATTTTCAAAGTGGTTTAAATAATAATAGTAATAACTAACAGTATGTGAAAATAATGATCTAATGTAATTATCTTTAAAATAATTCATGGAGAAACTATTAAGGATAAGTTTTGTTGAAGAATAGTAAAAAATAACAAATTTGATAAAAATATTTATAACAATAGCAAAATTTTTAGATTTTATAAATAATAAGAATTGATAGACATTGATATGTTTCTATCAGTGATATTGATAGATAGTGATAAAAGACTATCAGTTTCTATCATTGATAGAATCCAAAATTTTGTTATAGCTTGTAAATATTTTAATTTATTTTGCTAATTTTAAAAGTGCCCCAATTTTGTTTATATCCCTATTATATTATAGGTTGAAAAAACAATTCACAACCCTATACTAAGTAGAATCAATGAATTAAAATCACATTTTAAAAAATAATTAATCTTGTGTATATAGTAAAGTTTTAAGAAGAATTATCAGTATAACAAAATCTATTGACAATAGAGTATATCATTAATAGACTTTTTTTAATAAAAAAAACTTCACTAAAATAAACTTCTATTAGCAACATGGAGATGAGAAAAAAACTTCAGTATTTAAATCTAATTTTGTTTTGTGTTATATTGAAAAAGAAAAATTTTGGACTTAGTTTCTATATTTGTAACTCTCCCTAAAATTAACTGATCAAAATCTCCTAAGCAAATTAATTTTTCACATGAGAATCTACAAAAAAGTACCCAACAAAATTATAATACAACTAATTCTAAATAAGTAATTAAAAGGAAAATTAATATTAATAAAATTATTTAAAATTTTTACAAATATAACAAAATTTTATAGTCTATCAATAATAAACAATGACAGACATTAATAGACATCTATATGTTAGTGATATTGTATTATATTATATTTGAAAAACTTTTTATATTAATCGAGAATAGCTTCAATCAAAGCCATTACAACATTTCTCTAATATAATATTAACTTATTTATTATATTTAATGAGTTTTTATATACATGTAAGAGTTATACTACATAACAAGTTTAAAAAGAAACCCTAAGGCCGGCTTGAATAGATTTACTAATATAATGTTGATATTGAACATCTCCAACATTTTAATCGATATATATAGTTATGGATTAATTTGGACTAAAGGACAAAATGAATATTTTGTATAAGTTTAGGATCAAAAGAAAGGAACACTAATGTCAAAATAAGGTTCGAGAAGGAAAAGTGACATTAGGAGAGTTCATACCCACTCTGCAGTGAGCCTAAGAAAAAAACCTCGCAACTCTACTCGACCTTGACTCAACCAAAAGAAATTCCAAAGAAGCCTACATTGTGTTGCTTGGCCCCAATCTAAGTTGACGTTGACTCCAAAGAAGTCGTCCTAAAGAATTTCTAAGTAAAGAAGAAATAGTGTACTTCCACTCCTAAAAGAATTGGGAGAGAAAGATCGTTGAACGGAAAAACTCGTGGTAAGAGCACAAAAAAAAGGTAAATAAAAAGTTATGATTTTTTTTCTACTTTATAGTTGATCTCTTACTCACTTCGACATCAAAACTATTTAACAAATATCATTATACCAAGTCAAAATTGGACATCATCAAACCGACTTTAAGGAGATGGAATGAACCAAAAAAAGTTGTAGATGTTTTAGATTGAATGGTTTCAAATCATAAGAGGCTTATTTGAGAAATATCATTATACCAATTCCACTCATATCATGCACAAAATAATGATAATATAATTGTATGTATCTGTATTTTTTAAATGGGAGCTTGTCAACATCCAACAATCATTGGAAAATTCTTTTGGGATATACATTATAGATTTGATTTGGTTATATGCTTAATCAATTATTTTGATTGTGCCTTTTATTTTCTTTATTTTATTATTTGGTTATGAGTTTAATACAGAGATATATGAAAAAATATTTAATAATTTTCTCTCCTTCAATTTATGTATGGCATTTCAATTTTTTGTTTTTGGTTTTTCAACAAACTTATTGTTTAAAAAACTAAAAAGTGTATTGGTTATTTTTAAAAACTAATTTAAAAAATTAAAAAAAAAAACAGAAAACAAATTGGTTATTGAACAGATTATTAGTTAAATTCTAAAAATAAAACTAATTAAATGTTGCTACTATTTTCTAAAAAAATAAACAAATAAGTATATGATTTGAAAAGAAAATACAAACAAATTCCCTTCCATCAATACATTGAAAAAAGTAGTGAAAGAAATTATGGCATTGAGTTATACATGGAGAAAAATTAAAAGCAAAACTTTGGATTGTCAAATGGAGGTAAAGCCTTAAAAGTCAAATTAAAAAATTTTCACATTTTGTTTGTGTGGTAGATTGCCCTTATCACTTCAATACATTTTCTATTTTTTGGATGAAATTTAAAGTTGAATGTTAGGTTTGAGGGAGATCAAAGGAAAATTGTTGTAAGAAGAAGAGTATTGATATGACAAGTGACGTGTTATCATCACAAATGAATCAACGGTCGAAAGATAAGATTTATTTTTCAAGAAAAAGAAATCAACTCTCTACGAAAATTTTGGTTAGAACCAAAAATTAAAATGTCAATATCAATATCAAGATTTCAATTTTACAAATATATAAACAAATAAAATATCAATATTTATGTAAGTCATGGAATTTATAAAATTTATTTAGATTAATAAATAAGTTATTTTTACTTCAAAGCTAAGTTATGGATATTGTTATTAGTAGTCATAAATTCACAATGACATCACATCTTTATGTTTTATAAATATTTATAAAAGATGTTGGAGATATCCATTAATA
The DNA here is from genome assembly GCA_037974545.1 of Cucumis variabilis. NCBI lineage: Eukaryota > Viridiplantae > Streptophyta > Magnoliopsida > Cucurbitales > Cucurbitaceae > Cucumis > Cucumis variabilis. The sequence continues at coordinate 9,410 of JBBPDI010106136.1, forward strand.
TTTAATATCGATCTTGAACCTTTTAATTAATATCGATCTTGAACCTTTTAATTTACGAATATTTCTACGAATATATCGAACCATCCAAAGATACTAAATACCAACAAAAAATAGAGATGAAAGATGATTACAATTTTGATTATAATTATTTTTCTCTAAGAATTGAAGGATAATATTAATTTTATGGAGGATCCTATCAAACTTCCACCATCCAATGCAAAGTCCTAAAGTTGATAAATAAATAAGGTGAAATGACAACAAGGATCTCCAAAGTGTTCAAAGAGTAAAGTCAAAAGAATGATACAAAGCATATGTATCTGCATAAAGTCCTTATAAGATCACCATGGCACTAGTGGAGCATTATGACCTAATGTCAACACAAGCAGATATAAAGACAATATTCTAAATAAGCATTGATAATAATCATTTCGTCTCTCTAGTTGTTTTGTGAGAATGACCATGGTGAGAATAATACACAAACCTAATAAAAGGTCAAATGCTCATATAAGAAATTTGAAAGTACAAACATGATTGAATTTTCTTCCTTTGATTTTGTAAGATCTCCCCAACATGAGTTCAATATTTTGTAAGATTGTCCAAGAGCTTCTAAAGACCGTTATGAAACTGTTTTAATTCATATTTCGAAGTACTTTAATACCATAATACA
>JBBPDI010106147.1:0-10075 GCA_037974545.1 Cucumis variabilis
AGTGATTGAGGTACACACTCCATAAACATATATATGATACGTAGGTACACCTCTAATTGTGCGAGTGGTCCCGTCAGAATACTCTAGTCATGCGAGTGACCCCGTATACACAATATAACTGTGCATACGATCTGTAAGTACACCCTTAAATCGTGTGAGTGGTCTTGTAGGAACATCCCTAGTTGTTTAACTAACCCCATAGATAGGATCAAAATAAAAGTGGGGTAAAAAAGCTTAATAGACAAAGTTAATAGACACACCATAGTCCAAAGCATGTAACAATCAAGATAATTAACATAATTTGAAACATTAGTCATAACAGCCACTATCAATGCATAATCATAAAATATATGCAGCTCTTAAAATTTAATTTCAAAAGTCCAATTATAGAATCTCTTACCTCTAGATTAGCTAACAGATATTCCTTAACTGTCAAAGCTTTCCAATGAACCATCCTAGAAGAATTCAACAACTTAATTAATAAAATTAATAGTTGACTAAAGATCCAAAATTTTCTTCCAAATCAACTTACCTAAAGTTATGGTTGAAATCAGTTCGATCTTATTGAGAAAAATTCCACCAATTTCTTTTCCAAAATATTAGCCAAAAGAATCGTGAAGGAAAAAGAAAAAATTAAGAAAATAATCCAACTTAATCCAAAATTAATTTTTTTTAGGCCAAAAATTAATATTTGAAGGAATGTTCAGGACTCAATCAAAACCAACAAATACTCACCAAAATGACTTAAAAGATACTAAAAACGAAGATTGTCTTGGAGAAGGAATGCGACTTGGCTTGGTAGAGAAAGACAACTCGATCAGAAGCAACATAGCTACACATGACTCAAATGAATGACGTTCGACTTGGGCGTGGCTTTGTCTGAATGTTAACAGAGGAAGGCTGATGGTGACACAGTATGAAGGAGAGGTGTAGACAAAGAGATGAACCCATGCGGCTTATGGCTGACTTTAAAGCAAAACTTTTCATGGACGGAGAGTAAGAATGACTCGAATCTTCGACAAGAGAAAGATAGAATGGGGAAGCTTCAACTAGGTGACTTTAAGAAGGAAACGTGATAGACGTTGGTGAATGAACAGTGAAGGAGAGGAGACTCTAGGGTTTTCTTTTGTGAAGTGAGAAAGATGGTGGTAGTTGCACGTGCTTCGAGAAGACTATTTAAATTAAATAATAATAATAATAATATCCATTATTATTATTCCTTTTTTCCAAATATCTTTCTTTTATTTTTTATTTTCCTTTTAATTCTTTTCCAAGAAAATCAAACCCCCTCTCTCTTCATTTAAATTTTCCATCCAATCAAAATTTTCTTTCTCATAAAATAATTGGTTTTTTTTCAAAATATAATTATTTTTTCCAACAAGTAATTTATGTTTATCTTCTTTCCAAAATACAATATTTTTCCTTAAATAATTATATTTAACAAATATAATTATCGTTTTCCTTTTCCATAATATATATATATATATATATATATATATATATATATATACATATAATTATTAAATCTCTAAAAAATTTCACTATTCAATTTAATTAAATAACACCCACATTATTTAATTAATTTCAATTTTCACAAGACCAAACAATCTTCAAAATAACACTCAATATATTAAACTTGATTAAACAAAGCTAAGATAATTAACTCCAAAAATTATCTTAATTTAATTTTTGAGGTGTTATAGCACATGTAAGCTCAAGATTGAACTTAATCATGCTTAACTTAAACTTTACACGTGGTCCAGTAAAACACTTAGCAAGTTTCTGGAAACTTTCCTTACCTCTTCTCGCCAAGTCTTTCATCTTGTATAATATCTTGATCACATAACAACCTTTAACCACTAAAAGTATCATCACATAACCTTGTTTCCTCGCGTACTATATCAAATCGTCAACCTCTCATCGTGTAGACTATTTAAAATGTCTTCTCATAAACATTTAATCAACAATTTACTTCTTAACTTAGTTACGGGTTTTACAATCTCAACAACTTAAACATATGAAATCTAGTAGATTGATATTTGATTTTTATTTGATTCTCAGATGATTGTTATCTGATTGATATTTGATTTCTGTTTGATTCTCAAATGATTGCTATCTGATTGATATTTGATCACTATTTGATTTCTATCTAATTAAAATGTGACATTCATCCAATATGAGTATACCCAATAGGGGAATAGTAAAAAATGTCAAATTTGATCGAATATTTATAAAATATAGAAAAATTTCATATTCTATCAATAATAGACATTGATAGATACTGATATGCCTATATTATTCATATTGATAGATAGTAATAGAAGTCTATCAGTGTCTGTCATTGATAAATTACAAAATCTTGTTCTATGTTGCAAATATTTTAGTTTATTTTACTATTTTTAAAAATGTCCCTATCCAATATGTTATGTATGTTGGGATTTATGTCTTAAAACTCGTAGATTGTAAATATAATTCATTTATCGTTATTAATAAAGTGTTATTTTTTTAATTTATTTTTTAATTTCAATAAATGTTATTGATTATATTATTAGTTTTGTCTTATTAACTCAAATCCAATAAACTAACATCCTAAGCTGTTTGATGAGTCTTGAACAGTATGTAGAGACATACAGGAATCAATGTTCGAGATCAGCTTAAAAGGTCTATAGTATAGGGATAAGGTTGGGTACCTTATTCTGTGCAATGATCCAACGCGTTCGTGTAGTTGACATGCGAGTGAGGGTATCATATGCAATGAGTTTGCATGAGACCGAACCGCAAAATAATAACCACTAGATGTAACTTCGTTGACTAGTTAGATTTCTATTTCATTAGGATGACTTAGGTAACTTAGTCTTAATCTTAAGTGTATATCCAGTTCGCGAGGGATTGTCCTTTGATTTGTATGAGTGAGAGTGGCCAGATCACCGCCTCAATAAGCTTATCATTTTGGAGACAAAACCGAGTGAGAAGCTGGAAACATAATTACACAAGATGAAATTCACACCTTTTAGGATAAGTAGATGAGTGTTTCCTTAAATAGTGTTTCCAGGACTTGAACAAAGGGTCCTACCCTCTCTATGACACGAGAGGGATTTCTGTTTATTGGTAGAACCATAAACCAGTTATTTATTAGAGGAGTAGTGGTACTTAAAGATTAGAGGTAACCTAGGAGTAAAATGGTACTTTGACCCAGTTGGTGTTACGAACACTCATGAAGGACTAACTTACTATTATTGCTCTATATCCATGGAGACGAAAATATATCTACGATGAGAAGAGTTCAGCTATGAGTCTTTAGTGGAGTGTACACAGTTAACGAATATTGATTAATGTGGTTAATAAGTTTAGCCAATTAATATCATATTGTTGTAGCTTCTGATCTATAGGTCCATTAGGTCTCATTCCTAACTCGTAAAGGCCGATAATGATAATTATTTATATTGATTGTAATTTAAAATATTCAAAATTACTTTGAAATTAGTTTAATGTATAGTGATACATTATAATATAAAGTTTATCAAACTTTATTCTAAAAATTTAATTTTAGATATGATTCAAAATTAATTTATTAGAGATAAAATATTTGAATGAATTCAAATATTAATTTAATGTGAATTGGATTTATATTAAAATTATTAGTTATGAGAGAAACTTATACTTGAATATGATTCAAATTTAATTTAAATTAAATATAAGCTATTTAATTTAGATATTCATTAATTACAGAATTAATTAATAGTTTAGTTTTATTTTATTTAATTAAAATTGATTTAATTAAATTAATATAAACTATAAGATATTGGAGAGATATTCACTGAATAAAATTTAAATAAAATATTAATTAAATATGATTTAATTAATTGATTAATGATTAATTAATTAGTAGATTTAAAATTTCTATTAATTAATTTTTTTTAATTACTAGAATCTCACGATTCTCTCCTACTCTCTTTTCTACTCCATGAAGGAAATGGAGTTATAAATACGCATAAGAAAATAATTTTTCTTCAACTAATAATTTTTGCTTTTTTGCAAAAGAGTTTCTCTAAAAAATCTTTAAACTTTTTTCCATCCCAATTGGTTTTCACAAATCAATCTCATCCCAGATGATAGAAAGGTTTTTGGTGGTGTCCCAATTTGGACATTTATTTTGTAGATTCAGAGACGTCAAACAAGTAAGTTTTTCTTTCTCTAATCTATAATTAGAAAATATGTTAAACATCTAAGTCTTAATAAGAAAATTTGTTTCTATATTATTTTGTCAATGTACTGTTATTTTGAGATTTTCAAATTAAATTAAGGAATGGTTCTGTAAAATTTTTTACTGCCATGGGCTTTTATCCCTTCAATATAAGAAGTGAAAATTAAAATGGGAATTAGAAACACAAGTGAATTGTTTAAGTATAAAAAATTAAGTGTGTGGCTTGATTGATATCGTGATTTCTGTTTGATTGTCTTGTTGATACCATATGATTGATATGTGATTGATATTTGATTGTCATGTGATTTTGATTAGATAAGTCTAACATAAAATATATGGTAATATTGTTCAATATATTACCAAATAAAAACATATATTAATCTAACTTCAAGATCTACAAATTTTCTAAAAAAAGCATCACATTTCGATATTAGATGAGATGACAATCAATATCAAATAACAAACATTATCATTAAGAATCAATATAAAATAGTAAAATAAATATACAATAACAATTAGATAAAATAAATATCAAATAGCACGTAACCAACCATCAGATAATAATAAATATACAATAACAATTAGATAAAATAAATATCAAATAAAAATTAGACATGTCCAAGAATAGAAATTAATCATATGATAATCAAGCAATATAACAAATTACTATGAAAAAAAAAACAATTAGGTGACCATCAAAAGAAAATCAAATAATTATCAGTAGACTATCTAAAATTGAAAAAATATAAGGTAATCAGATGACTAGCAGAGAGCAATCACACAACAATCAACTTTCATACACAAATTTATGAATCAATAAGCGCATTTTTGACATTTTAGTTTCAATTTCTCTTTTAGACGACTAGATTTGTTGTTTTTACACAAATAATCAAACTTTTAGGCTATGAATATAATTTTTTCAATGATGCAATTGCCCCTATACCTATTATGTTTGGAAAATAATGTATACATATCTAAAAAAAATGCAAAAACAAAATATCGTCAAGATATCGGAAACTTTTTCTATAAATAATGTAACTTTTAAAATTATTGACAGAAATAGGGTAGTTGTCAAACTATTGTTAAAAATAGGTTAGCGAAGTAATGTACTCGATACACGACTTTGCTAAATCGTAGATCGGATACACGACTATGATTGATAATCTGACTAAAGTCGTGGAGCCAGTCCACGATTTTTGATTGTACACGGTATAGGTGTACGTTCTAGTAGTAAATTGTAGCATTGGCTGCCAAATCTACTACCTTTTGTAGCGTAGCAGTGAAGTCGTGTACGAGGTACATGACTTCTTTCATGTGATGCATTTGACACTTGTCCTTCATGCAGTGAAGTCATACTGGGTACACGACCTCACTTCTTTAAAAATCCTAAAAATTTAGCATTCTGTATTATTTTCCTTGCAAAAAACGATCTCTCATCTCTTCTTTCACCATTTGGCCTTACTCCTTCAACAAATCCTCTCTATACTTCCATCCTTCACCAACTATCAGCCATCCTTCACCAACAATCAACCATCCTTCCATTCTTCACACCAAAATTAACCCACCCATTTTATTTTTCACACCAAAAGTCATCCACACTTACATCTTTCACTAAAAAAGTGCCCATCCTCTCTATTTGTTTCTTTTGGTTTTTTCGTTATAAGGTATATTTATTGAACTAAATCATAGTTCGTACACACGATTTTGTTGTTAAAATAATTTAATTTATGTTTGTTATTTGATTTTATTGTTTTGTTGTTAAAAATAATTTAATTTATGTTGCAATTGGCTTTTTCCAAATCCTCCATTTTTTTTTTGGTTTTTTCGTCACAAGGTAAGTTTATTATTTTGTTATAACAATAATTTAATTTATGATTGTTATTTGATTTTATTATTTTGTTGTAAAAATTATTTAAATTTAGTTATGTTATTTGAATTTAGATATATTATTTAGATTTAATTTGTTATTTGATTTACTTGTATGGTTTAGATTTTCTATCTATTTAATAATAAATAGGAATTTTATTAGATTTTAAGTGTGAGGTTTGAATGATTTTTATTATTATATTTGTTTTGATTTTGCTTTTAATTTTAGAATATAGTTTGGACGCATTATAAATACAAGAATGGTTGGTCACATGTGGAAATTAATATCAAGCTGAGAAAAGGACAATAAATTAATATCAAGCTGAAAAAAGGACAATAAATTAATATCAAGCTGAAAAAAGGACAATATTGGTTGGTGATTCATTTATTTCTTTAGCCAGAAAGTAAAATTTGTTACCCAACTACTATTATTATATATATGGGAAATAGTTGAATTTTTCACTCTTCATTTGAATATTACCACATATATAATAGTTGAAATTATATTGTTCTAAATATACAAGAATTAAATATCAAAATGGATAGTTTTCAAGAAAAATAAAAAGTAAAATAGAGACCAAATGAAAAATGTCAAACTAAAAATCTTATGTTTAAATTAATATTGAGGAATTAAAGGTGTAAATGTTTTTTTTTTTTGTCAATAATTGCAAAGAGATTGTCAGATATTTAATAATTCTGTTGGTACTTCTAATTGTGTAATATCAAAATAGAAAAAAATTATAATATAACTTTAAAGCATTGCATGTTTTAAAAGAAAAATTGAATTATAAAAAATGAAATCTAAAACATAAAAGTAGTAAAATATATTATTTATATGGTTGTCTTTGTTGTGATTTACTTTCTCTCTTTATGATTGAATAATGGTCTATTGTTTTTATTAATTTCAAGTTAAGGTCACTTATGTGATTGAAATTCAACAACAATAAAAATAAAATTAAAACTTTATCAAATGTTTTAATTTTTCTTTTGTATCCTTTTCTTTTTTCACTTGTCCTTTTCTTTATGTTAAAAGAGCAAATCGAGAATGCCAGTTAATTTTGATTTTAGGAGATGTTTTTCAATGGTAAAAAAAGATAAAAAAGAAGAGATATTTTTAAAAATAACAAAATAAATTAAAATATTTACAAGTCTTAGCAAAATTTTAGATTCTATCCTTGATAATTTTCTATCATTATAGCATATCAATAACTATCGGTAATAGAATTTACTATTGGTTGTAAATATTTTATAAACTTTGCTATTTTTAAAAATTCCTCCATTTTTTTCATACTTTTCATTTGAATATTACCACATATATAATAGTTGAAATTATATTGTTCAAAATATATAAGAGTTAAAAAATCAAAATGAATAGTTTTAAGAAAAACGAAAAGTAAAATAGAGAACACATGAAAAATGACATACTAAAACGACAAATTTAAAATCAAAGCTTTAAAATTCATCAATGGTATGAGTGTGTTGGTATTAAAATTTGCATTACATGATTTTATTTTTATCTAAAAAAGATAAAGCCTTTAAAATTGATTAAACTAAAATAAAACGCTTTATATGAGTTGAGTTTTTGGCATTGTAGAATAAAATACTAAGCTTAATAAGTTACGGCGAAGGATTTAATATACCAAACTTAAAAGTAATAAATAGAGCAAAGGTGGTGTTGAGGTAAATAATAATAATAATTTAAAAGCTAATTAAATATATCGTTGTGACCTATAGATCTAGTTATTCTTGAACCTAGTAACCATGGAGATAGTGATATAAATGTAGAAGTCAATGAATTATTTGGTGATGAAGAAATATAGAGGAAGAGAATGAAATGATCCCTTCTAAGATATTTACACAAATAGATTGGGACATTGCGAATTCTGTTTGTGAACAAGGGTCTACATTGGCAGATAGGAATGTATATGTAAACACATCATGTTTAATTCAAAAGGAAATGTTATTTGACTGCAAGGAAGATCTTCAGTTGCTCGTTAAGAAGTATTGTGTGACACAACACTACAAAATTATCGTAGTCAAATCGAACCAAAATTTGTGGAATGTTCGATGCAAATAGTGGAGTAATGGTTGTAACTGAAGGTTACGTGGTAGTAGGTGTAAAGCCACAAAATGTTTGAAATCACTAGGCTCAAAGGAGAGCACTCATGTTTGTACTCAAATTTAACACAAGATCACTCACACCTAGATTCTAATTTCATGAGTGTTAAAGTTCAAAAAATAGTGAGAGTTGATCCTAGTGTTACTATGTCTGTGCTCGTGGAAATGATAATACAATAGTACAGCTACAATGTCAAGTACAGATGAGTGTGGCAAGAGAAGAAAAAAGTATGGTCGTTCAGAGAATTGCCACTGGATGCTGATGTTGTGAGTGTTCAAAAATATGCTCGTGCATACATTATGCAGCTGATTGGAGGCTTTCTGTTTGTCGACAAATCAAATACCTTGGTCCATTGTATGTTTCTTCCATTTTTACTCAATTTCAACCAAGTTGGTACATATGCTTGGGGCACTGCATGCCTCACGTCGTATAGGAAATTATGTCGAGTGCGTAATGCACGGTCTTTAGAGATTGTTGGTCCATTAATGTTGCTTCAAGTATAGGCATATGACAGATTCCCTATTGTGGTACCACATGTACCACTGCAGGTGTCAGTTGGTCAACCTTTGAATTTTAGGTATTATTTTATGTATATATTGTTTGTTTAATATTATTTGCACTATCTATAACTTATTAATAATTTCTCACACATTAGATGAAGCGGTGTTCTACCTTTAACAGAACAGTCAGCAAATATGTTGCTGGCCTACCAAATGATATTTGATCAGCTGATACACTCACTACAAGAATTTTTGGCTTTATCGATATTTTTTTCTGGCAACTTTAAAAAATGTAGGCAAAGATACGATGTGTCGACGTAAATTCATTGCGTTGGCACATCTTTATTTTTGCCGATAAAAATATGTTCGTGGACAAAAAGTTGTATTTTATGTGGACACATTATCGTTTTTGCCGACGAAATTAAATACGTGGGGGAAAAGTTATATGGTAAAAAATAAATTTTTTAATTTGAATGTTTACCGACGTTTATTTTAATTTTTGGCCACGTATTGTGTGTAGACATATATTTTAAATTTTTACGGCTGTAATTAACGTGGCGAAAAACCCAACAATTTTATACACATCTATGGCGACGCAAAACTTAAACATATGACAATGCAAATAACGTGGCAATAATTTTTTTTTAAAAATAGCTAATAGGTGTATGAACTACATGTCCAAAAACTTCAAGTTTTGAAAGTGAGTTCAATTATGCTTGGATGGCTTCTTTCCACTTGTGCCAATCCTTTCTATTACGACATTCTTCAACAGATTTAGGTTCAGAATCCTCATTTTCATGAATGATATTATGTGCAACATTATATGCAAAAATGTTGTCCACAACTACATCAGTTCTATTCCATCTTTTTCTTGTCATGGTATAATTTATCGAGATCTCATTGTTATCTACTTGAGTCTCTTCAACATTTTTATCATTAGTTATGTTCAGGACTTCTTCTTGAATGTTTCTATTGTTAATTTCGACTATTAATTTCAACATTTTTATTATTTCGACTATTGATCACTTTTCTTTTTCGAGGATTTTTATCCTTTGAACCTATTGCTCTACCACGCTTTTGTTGCAACACGGATTCAGCAACTTGCAGAATTGGGATTTCAATTTTAGATGGAGCATTTACAGCTGGAATATATGACTCATAGCCTTGTACGAAGATCTAAATAAGACAATAATGATACATTCTAGACAATTTTATTTTCCAACTTCTTAATTCCTCCCCTTAATGTTGGAAAAGTTATCTCATTAAAATGATAATCAGCAAATCCTGCAGTAAATACATCACATGTTAGGGGTTCAAGATATCGAATAATTGATGGGGATTCAAATCTAACATATATTCCTAACCTTCTTTGAGGTCCCATTTTAG
>JBBPDI010106153.1:0-10075 GCA_037974545.1 Cucumis variabilis
GACCCTATTTCTTGTAGTGACCATCTTCGACACAAAAATCATTTTTCTCCCAACCTCATAATTTCTTCGTGCAAACCAAAACGGCCCCTGTCCCTCATAAATATCCATAGTTATCTTTTTCTAAAACCCCTTTTCGAAACCCTAGGTAGGTTTCGACTTGCAGTCTACTCGAAGTTCCACACTCGCCTTCATTGTAAACTCATTCCTCTTCTCAATTGTGACAATCTCGCTTATTTTACAAATCAGGTGTCTATTTTTTATTTTGTTTTGGTTGGTTTATTCACTTCCCGTATGCATTAGAAAGATAAGAAACGTAACGTCTTCTTTGTTAATTTTTCTCTAACAAATGTTCAATTATTCTACCCAAATGGAGAAAAACAATGAATGGAAAGAAAAAAAACAGATATTTACTTTCTGAAAAGAGGTTAGTATTTTGATGCTTGAAGTTAAAGTTACTTGCCCACTCATCCAAATTCATCTTTATTTTTGTTGAATTTTTTGTTTTGTTTTTTTTCAATGAGCTAACATTAATTTAAATTGAAGATAGCGAAGAAGAAGGAAAAGAAGGTAAATATGTCTAGGAAATTATTGGAGTTAGTCAGGCACAACATTGGATCAGAGTAAATTGCAAAATGGATTTCATACTGTTATTATGAATTTAGGGGCGTGTGGATTTTTGAACTTTTAGTCTACGCTTATTGGGAGTTGTCACTGTGGTCACATTCAATCATTTTTCCAGATGGTGTCATGCCTACATTTCTCTCCTTGTACATTATTTAATGAACTTTTATTCTTGTATTCTCGTATTGTGTTGTGATAAGATTTTGAAGAGGAAGCATAACGATCTATACTTACTTGAATTTTGTGTGTTGAAATGCAATTATGTTCCTTAATTGGACTAGCTCCTAATGAAATTTTGTTTGTTTTTAATCTATCTTGTCAAGTTCAATTGTATCCTTAGAAAAAGAGGTCATACACCATAAATAAGAAACAAGTTCGATAATTTTACAGAAGTATAATCCACCATATTAGTAGAATCAATGGCAAAATTTATGGGCTACGTATGAGGTTTAGTTTTATTTTCAATTTGGTTTTTATATATTAAATGTTATACGTTAGAGTTTGGTTTCAATTGATTAAAGTGTTACAATTATAATTTTAAAGCTATTTGAGTTTTGTTTCAATTTAATATTTGATTATAAGATAACTTTCAATTATTTTTACTTAAAAGTCACTTTAAAAGAACTATAAGAACAATTTCACTATTTTTCATTCGTGACAAAATTAAATTTAACAGAGAATTTAAAGAAAATAGATTAAAAATGTGAATCAGAGATTAAATTAAAACAAAATACAAATTTTAATTTCAAGTTTAATAATAGTAACATTTTGAAATTTATGGACTAACTTAATGAATAAATGTATATAAATAAAAAGGATACATTTCTCTCGAATTAACTGAGCAACCGAATTTACAACGTCGTAATCAAGAAAATTAAGACACATAATTTTTTTAAAAAGTAAGATTATTTAATAAAATAAATTTGTGTATTGAATCTACATTATATATTTTTTTAAAAAAAATATCATAACACTACCTATATAATTTTCCCTCAAACACATCTTATCATAACACAAACTTTTTCATAACTCAACCTTTCTCTCAAACGGCCCTTTATAGTTTGCGTGTTTCACTGCTTTTTTTTTCTACTTAAATATACATTTTTTTTAATTGATTTTATTAAATCTTGTTAATTATAATGTAGATTTAATAAATTTAGCTTTAAACTTGGTTTTTCACTATTTTCTTGCTATGCGTATATATAGTATATGAAATATATATTTTTCTTCAATTGATTAAGTATGATGTTCATTTAATAAATTTAGCTTTAAACTTAGTTTTTCACTACTCTTTTATGTCATGCTTATATATGGTATATAATACACATTTTTCTTCAACTAATTTTATTAAATCTTGTTAATTAATTATGATGTTCATTTCATAAGTTTTTCTTTTATATGTAGTACAATACAAGAACATAAATAATTATGTGTGGCGGTACCTGTATGTAGCTACGTCCACGTATCATTATAGATCATACTTGATTTCAATTACTAATTGGTTTTTTATCATTATTTTTCAGGACCAAAACAATGAGCTTTCTACCATCTTTAACTTAGAAGACTACAACGGTACATTTTTAAATCGCTTCTCTTTTTTTTTTATGGATTATTTAATGAGCATACACATTTCTTACTAGCAACGGTTATGTATTTTATTTCACATGCATTTACATTGCTATAGACTAAGTGTTAGGAAACAAATGAAGTTGTAGCAATAAAAAAGTTGATGTAGGGTAAGCGATATATATAAACCTTCCATTTAATAATGGAATGTATTTTCTTAAAAAAAATAGAGAGAGAGAGGATCTTTCGACACACAACATGATGCATCGGCAGAGCATAGAGAAATCCTAATGTCGTATATATGACGTTGGGAGTTTTCTATGCTCTCCTAACGCATCATGTTGTGCGTCAGAAGATCCTCTCTCGACAAATTTAATCCGACTATGGTCTCAACTAGCCTTTATGCGTTGGGAGATCTTTTCCCAATGCATTTTCTTACATTTCCCAATACTTTTATGTTTCGACAAATTCCCCTTTTCTTATTGTGTTTCTTCGATTCTCTCTAAGCATTTTTCCATTCATCAAAATTCGTTCCTATCCTCTATAAGTTCGCGCTTTAGTTAGGAGATTGTGTTAACCTTGGGGAGCAACCGCATATACATTAGTACCGAGGTCATGCTATTTTTTTCTTTCAAGACAGTGGATCTCCCACGACACAACAACGATGATATTTAAACTAACAAATACTAGACATTAACTCTAACTCTTGTTGTTGTCCACTATTTTCTTATCATTGATGCAACCAATTTCAATTGTCTGGTGGTTTATAATCTTCAATATTTCTCTAATATTTTAATTTAGGTTGCATTATAAAAAATACCCTTCAACTTTGCATTTTGTGTCAAACAAACAACTAAACTTTCAAAAATTTCAAAGATATCCTCAAATTTTCAAAAAGGGTTCAAAAATACCATTATCGTTAGTTTTAGATGGAAACCATTAAAACTTTGTTTAAAAGATTCCTCTTTAACTATTGAAAAGTTTTAAAAATAACCTTGAACTTAAAAAATATGTAAAAGCTACTCTCACAATTAGTATATGGACTGAAACCGTTAATATCCCATTGTGAAAATAACTTTAAATTAAAAATATCTCTATCGTTAGTATAACGATAAATTTATTTAAAGTTTTCTTGAGTTTGAAAATAATCAATTTTTACAAAATTATATTAGCCTCTTTTCGTAACAATTTTTTTTCTTTTAATTAAGCCTATGACTCTACTTTCACCACCAAAATTCTTCATTTGTTATTTACTTTTTAGTAAATATGGTCTTAGGCTCCCTCTAAAGCAAAAACTCTCTCTCTCAAGTTTGTGAGACTCCCTCTGTCACGCCCTCATCTAAAATGTGCCCTCTACATACCAAGTGTGGACATCGCTTGGACAAACCAACATTTTGAGGTAACATTCCAGATTGTCAAGATACTTCTTTAAACTTAACTTAAACCTTAGGCATGACTATGCTGGTGAAAATTTTTACTATCTGGTAGGTCAACAGGCAATATAAATATTATTAATCCTTTTATTAACAATCTTGTTACAACACAAGCGTACAACTTATAACTTAAAGGATTATAAAACTAAAGCTAAATACTACTATGCAGCACATCAAGTACTTAGCAGTGTCCTCCTCTCGCCTTGCCTGACTGCAGTTCTTCACTCAACTTCGGATGGAAAACTTTAAACGTAAGTTAATAGCTTAATGAGTGACAAGGATTTAAAAATACGTTTTGGAGAATACAATTTCATACAATAAAGCTTTCTTGTTTTTAGAAACGTCTCATTACGTGATAAGCAACACATTAATCACATTAGTCTCTACTTATTTCTAACGCCTGGATTTTGAACTTCCTCAACACAAGGACTATTGTGATGATTACAACTTCACCAACAAAATCCCTACGATCTTCATTCAATACCAATTGCTCTGGTGATTGACTTGAACACGGACCATTCAACGCGCTCAGCCATCCTTCTACCAATTAGACCACTCTGGTTGGCATCTCTACTCTTATGTGCACATAATTAACTAACTTTTGATAAAAATAAATAAATAAATAAGACTAATAGTTTTGTATACATACAAGCATCACAATAGTACAACGTCTTCACAAACGTAGACATACTTCAAGTTGGTCATGTTCTTTTATATGTATGTATGAGATTACATCATGGGCATATATAATAACATGACTTTGGTGGTAAAAACATTTTTTGAAAGCTTGTTTTTATTTTGAAGGGTTACTTACATAACTAAGCTTTTCGTTTCCCCTTTCTTTCCTTCTTATCACCTATAATGAAGCTTCACGTTTTACTCCTATGATTGAACTTCCTTTTATCTAAACTATTGAATTGATCCATCTTCAAACCTATTTATATTATTCTCAAATCAGGTTAGTCAGCATTATACTTCTTCTAATCTCAACAGCTCCTACTGAGTGTGTTACATTTTTTAGTTTAATATCCTTCTTAAATCATGCTTAACTTAAACTTAACTCGTGTCTAGCTGACTAATCATACTTCTCCTCGCCCAGAAAGTCACCTAATAATTGGTTGTGTCCATTGCAACCTACCTTTCTCACATTATCTTTTTGTACTGTGTTACCTAATTTCTTCACAACATGTTGTCTAATTCCTTTCTCTCCTGCTCATTTTTTCGCGTTATCTTAAAACGCCTACTCAAACTTAATTATGCTAACTTCAAAAATTAATTTTCAGGAAACCCCTTTATTAGGATCCAGGTTTCTCACACCTTCTCATATTGTTGTATATCTTTCCATTGAACAAAATCCCTTTTGTTCAAATGACTTAGGCTCCCTCTAAGTTTAGAGCGTCTATTCTTAATGAATCACAATGCACAATAGGAAAGAGAATAAAGTATGTCTCTAATACATGTAAATCTTTCTTCTTCAAACACAAGCCAAAACAGTTGCAACAAAATATTGCTCTTAAGACAAACTGAATGGTCAACCTAACTGGAGGACTAAGTTTTCTTTAAATATACACGACATAATCACAATGATCAGCAACTCTAACTTCTATAGCAACCGTACATCGAATAAAGGAAGATGTCGGTACAAGAAACAGAAAAGGCAACCACCAATAAGGAAAGTATATATCTTACAAAATGAACATTTTTGTAGATTGTCCCTTTTCCAAAACAATAGCAATGAAATAACATTTTCAATATCTAAAGTCATAGTACAAATATTGTAAACTCATAAAAAACTAAAAACTTCAAATAAATTTACCACAATACTAATATTACAAACATTTTAATTTAGACTTCTTTTTTTCAATGATATATTAACAATTTTAGTTCATATATGGAATGTTTGAGTAGTTTTTTAAACTTTTTTTTAGGTTTAAGGGTATTTTTGAAAATTTTCAATTATTTAAGGATATTTTTTTAAACAAAACTACAACAGTCTCCATCCAAAACTAACAAAAAGGGTTATTTTTTTTTAACCTTTTTTGGAAATTTCAAGGCATTTTTTTAAACTTTTGAAAGTTCAAGGTATTTGTGAGGATCATATTCAAAAAAGGAAGTCCTGTTGAAGAGGAGAGGTGTCGAGGAGTGGGATGATCTTTCTAAAATAAGAAAATTGATCATTCTAAAGATAAAATTTAAAGGAAAGAGTTGCGTTTGAGAGAAGGGGATGGAAGGAGAGTTATCGCGACGAAGGAGTTTTATCGCAAGAAAAGTTAGCCAATCTAATGAAGTAATGGAAAGCGAAGTCAGAAAAGAAGTGGGCAGTTGTGGTCTATGATGAGAAAGAGAAGGTGAAGAAGAAGAAGGTGGAAAAAAGAGTTTAACTTCTCGAGAAGATAAGGTTATCGTCTTGAGGGAATGTATAATCTTGAGTTCATCGTTGGCTTACATGTCAAGCTTAGACTTGGCTGAATGGTATTGCAAGGTGGTAAGAAGACACGTGTAAAGTTATAGTTTGGAGATGGCATTTAAAGTAAGTAACAAGTGCAAAGGATTAGTATAAATAGGGGTGAAGACCCTAAGAGAAGTGTTGTTATTTAGAGGTGTTGTCAAGAGAGTGCAAGGAGTTGAGTTGTCACTGAGGGAGTAATAGGCAAGGAGAGGTGTTTGGAGAAGAAAAGAATCAGACATTTATGTGACAATCTAAACTAAACACTCCTGCGTGAGTGACTTTCTTATGCTAAACAC
Source organism: Cucumis variabilis (assembly GCA_037974545.1). Taxonomy (NCBI): domain Eukaryota; kingdom Viridiplantae; phylum Streptophyta; class Magnoliopsida; order Cucurbitales; family Cucurbitaceae; genus Cucumis; species Cucumis variabilis. Next base: position 6,366 of record JBBPDI010106153.1, read on the forward strand.
TTCTGCATGAATGACTTTCTTAAACTAAACACTCATGCGTGAGTGATTTGCAAACTAAAAATTTTGTAAATGTTTTCTTAATAGATTATTTCTGAGTCTGAATTATGCACAATGCATCTTGTATCTCTCAATGTTATTATTATTGTTGTTGTTGTTTGAAAATAGCAAACTACTGCTTCCTATGTGCTAACTGTGATGAATCTATGCAAACCATTAACTTTATTCCTATCAAGTGAGCGGTGATTATATGGTATGCAGATAATATGAATAGAGTTGTATGGATGATCGGTGCAACAAGAAATGAATTAGGAAACTTTTTAGATGATGTGGATGGAGTGAACATCACAGTAACTTAATTGCAAGATACTGGCAGCAGTGAACCGCAGTAGGCTTGGCAAGGGAAAGGATTCATGTTCTTGGTGGAAATGAGTAAGAGAAGCTAATGGAAGATTTATTTCATTTATGAAACGAGGCATTCGAAGACACGTTTGAGAAATAAAAATGAATTTGTGCTTGACTTGTATTTCCAAAAAGGTTTTCTAAAATCTTCACTCACTAAGTATTTGACTTATGTGTTTAAGTTTTGCTTTCCCAAGTTATCCGTCTTCGGATGGTTTAAAGTTATTATGTTTAGACAGGGTTGCATCCTAGTTTTGTATGTGGGATGAGTCTTGTCTTTGAGATGGATTGCTAGGAGATCAAGGAGAAGAATAAGAAAGGGATTCTTATACTGCTAACGTCTTGACGCTAAGAGTAGCATCTTAGTGGATGAAGGAACGCAGGGAGCTTAGAGCTTAGGTTTTACTTTTGTGTTTTGCGAGAAAATAAATGTAATTGTAAAGTATTGGATGAAGTAATAAAAGTAGAGTTGTGTTTTTTATTTTCTCTGTTACGTTTGTTTGTGTATCCCTATGGTGCTTATCGATTAGTAGCTAATGGATTGTGTTGAAGGCTAAGCGATTAAGTTAAGCTGGTTGGTTTAAGTGTTTTTCACTTTGTTGAGTTGTAAAGATCTCCTGAATTCAAAGTTGAAACTCTATGTTGGAGATTGGTTTGAAAACTTTCGCTTACTAGACGTTCAACTCGTTATCTCGCAGAGAGGTATGTGTTCAGTGTCCATGCGGCGTGCCTTCTTTTGGTTGCATAAAGTGGCTGGCGAGATAAGGTGTAACAACATTTTTAACATAAAATCCAAAGCTTAGGGGTATTTTTTATAATTTAGCCTTTCATTTATTACCAAAAAATTAACTTTTACTATGAAATTATGTTATGCTCAAACATTTTAAAATATCCATGGTATTGATTTTTTTGACAACAATGACCATCATGAAAAATCAATCGACATATTTGATAAGAAATTTTATTTCAAATGACAAAAAAACTGAAAATATTTAGGGAAAATACACTTTTGAACTCTAGGTTTTGGGTTTAGCTTTTATTTGGTCCTCGTGTTACAAAATCTAACACTTTTATCTCTATGATTTCAATAGAACTCAATTTTAGTTCTTGAGATAACATAATAGTTAATAACTACGAAAGGGTAGCTACAATGATGGTTGACTAATTTCAAACTAAAATATACTAATGGTGTGGTTATTTTAGTCTTCTTAGGACAAATGTTTTTTTAGAAAAAGAAAATAGTAGTAAAAATAACTCAAAAGACACTTTGTAGAATTTGTTGGAAAAATTAAAAATATATTTTTTTAATATTACTTACCTCTCTCTCTTCTTTTTCTCCTCCTTTTGTCTTCTCTCCTTATTTCCTCTCTTCTCCATCTTTTTGTACTCTAACCTAGTTTATACCAAACAAAAAATCCAAACTAACCACTTCTAAATAGGAAATTGACAAAACTAGCACCTTTTTTTTAATTTTATATTTTAGAAGTAGCACAATTTTAGAAAACTCGTAATTTTATTTTTTTTGGGGTCAATCTCGAACGAGATATACCCCAAAATTCTTCCCAAATTTTAAAAATCTCTTTGAAATAAATTTCTCGGCCTCTCCCATCTGAGTGCATCACTGAGATAGTATACCCTTGATATTTTGAACGTTACATATTCTCTGAAAACACTAAACTCCAAAAAAAATTCTCATTTCAACTGAGAAGTTGAACGATTTTGCTCCTACAATTTGAACAACTTTCAATGTGGTGTGCTTAAAGAACTTCTAATGAGATTAACAAAAATCATTTATATATTAAAATCATGTAACTTAAATGGTCTAGAAATTGAGGTTAACTCTTCTCGAGCCAAATCTGCCACAAGAGTCTCTGAGTTAAAAACATAAGCATTTAGATTAACTTTTCCCCAGCCATCATGGTGTGAGGCCCTGATCCAAAAAGGGAGTCCTATTGAAGAAGAGTTTCTCCAAAGAAGGTAAGTTTGACTAAGTATAAGAGAGATACATCCAGCGAGGAGAGGTTCAATTTGAGAAAGGACGATGTGAAAAGAAGCACGTAAGCCCAAATGCAATCATGTTCAAGAAAGTGATGCAATGAGATTTAGGTGATGGGTGCAATGATACGGGGAGAAATGCCTACACTTAATAATTGTCACGATAAGGTAGACATTTTGTTCAGAAGATTGACATTCGAAAAGGTGATTAGACAACTCATTGAGGCGAAGTTAATCTTGCAATGAGAAATTTAGCTTTCGAAGGAGATAAGGTTGACGTCTCAAGGAAAGTGTCTATTCCTAACTGACGTTGGACTTACGTGCGAGTTTGGATTGGCTACATAGTACAGTAAAACAAAAGATTGTACGTGTAAAGCATAGAAATGACCCATGGACGTGAAAGGTCACTATAAATAGGGCCCAAGGTCGAAAGAAAAAGGGGCATAAGATGCTACCATTATGATAATTCATTGAAAAGGGAGTTCCAAGAGTTGAACGACAAAGAGGAAGCTGAAAGCAAAGAGAAAAGTGAAGAGATAAAAGTCATATGGCAGTGGAAAAATTTAAAGAACCGTTACTCAAATTAATTTGGAAATATTAAAATACCAGTACATTGGAAAAATTTTAGACTCAAATTTCTAAATAAAAACGAAGCATGTCTTTAAATTATAAGATGCATAGAACTTACTTTCGATGACATCTCTGAATCTACAAATCACCGAATTGGGGACACCACCCGTCAGAGACCTTTCTATCCTCTAGGATGAGATTGGTTTATGGGAACCAATTGGGATGGAAAAAAATTTTGAGATATTTAGGAGAAACTTTTTCATTTTCCAGAAAGCAAAAAACATTGGCTTTTTTTTTAATGAATTCGTTAAAAAAAAAATTCTCTTCTAGATATTTATAACTCTTTTTCCTTCTTCGAATAGGAATAGGAGTAGGAGAGAATCATGAGATTCCTTTATCAAATCCACTAATTAATTAACAATTAATCAATTAGTTAATAATTAATTAAATCATATTTAATTAATATTTCATGCAAATATTATTTGAATGAATATCTATCAAATATATCTTATAGATCTATATTAATATAATTAATTAAATAATATTTTATTAATATTTTATTCAAATCTTATTTAAATGAATATCTTTCCAATATCTTATATATTTATATCAATATAATTAATTAAATCATATTTAATTAATATTTCATTTAAATATTATTTGAATAAATATCTCTGCAATACCTTATAGATTTAATTAAATCAAATTTAATTAAATAAAACTGAACTATTAATTAATTCTCAAAT
>JBBPDI010106196.1:0-10072 GCA_037974545.1 Cucumis variabilis
TTTGAAAAGTTTTCATAGAAGCGACCAAACTTCTACTCTCACATGGGTGATATAATTAAGAGTATTATGTCATTACTTCTCTTGTAAAATAAGATACCAATATAACCTTAACATCAACAGATCACTAGTGAGAATTAAACTATAAGTTTGCCAATGTGTCAAACTATGAATTATCTAGCTAATTTGTCGATTGAACCTAGATCTTGTGATCTCAAATCAACTAGTTAGGTTACCACCAAATAATTCACTTTATAGGCTTTAGCCCCATTTTCATCGATGTATATGTGCCTTGCTCTCTTGACAATCCTTTGGTCAAAGGATTTGCAATATTCTCTTTTGATTTCACACACTCAATGAAAATTATTTCATTAGAGAGCAATTGCCTTATCGAATTATATTTGCGTCTAATATGTTGTAACTTTCCATTATACATACTAGTCTTAGCTTTCATAGAAGTCGTTAAATCCTCACAAAAGATACATATTGCGCTTACAAGCTTTGGTCACATTGAAATGTCATTAATGAAATTTTGTAGCAATTTGACTTCTTCTTCTGCTTTATTTAGAGCTATAAACTTTGATTCCATAGTAGAACGTGCTATACACATTTATTTTGAAGATTTCCATAATACGACAACTCCACCTACAATAAAAATATATCATTGGTTGATTTAGTCTTCATGCTATTAGGAATCCAATTCAAACCACTAAATCCTTCTAGTACATGTGGATACCTTATATAATTCAATCTATAGTCTAGAGTGTACTTCAAGTGAACTCTAATTAACACTTTCCAATTGTCATGTCGAGGATTATTGGTGTATCTTGCTAACATTCTTACTTAATTAACAATATCGGGTCTTGTACAATTCATTATATACATTAATCTACCAATAACTCTAGAATATTTTAGAGATGACACACCTTCATCATCTTCAACTTACATTTTGAATCAAATGGAGTAATAATCGACTTACTGCCAAACTGGTCAAATTATTTCAACACTTTCCCTATATAGTGAGATTGAGAAAGTATGTATCCAATTGGATTTCTTGTTATTCAAATTTCAATGAAAACATCAACAAGATGAAGGTCTTTCATATCAAAGTTGGGTTTTAACATTCTTTGAGTAGAATCAATGACGCTCCTATTTGTGCTCATTATTAACATGTCATCTACATACAAACAAACATTGTGCTCATTATTAACATGTCATCTACATACAAACAAACAATGACATGCTCTTGATTTATGGTTTTAATAGTTTTAATGTAGACATATTTATCACACTTGTTTATCTAACATAGTACGAACAAACTTTTCATGTCATTGTTTTGGTGCTTGCTTCAATCCAAAGACACTTACCAAGTTTACAAACTTTGTCTTCAAGGTCTTTAAAAACAAACCCTCCAAGTTGTTACATATAACTTTATTCATCTAAATCTCCATTAATTAAAAATGTAGTTTTTACATCTATTTAATGTACATTCAAATTACATCTATTTGATGCTATTATAATCAACATCTTAATAGATGTAATCCTTGACATTGGAGAATAGGCAGAGAAGAAATCTAGCCTTTTTTTTTTCCTGAAAGTCTTTAGCTAATAAGCGAGCTTTGTATTTATCAATATTGTCATTAGCCTTTAGTTTTTTCTTAGAAATCCAGTAATTTACTCCCAATTGGTTTGCTTCCAAGAGGCAAATCAATCATTTCAAAGGTAGTTCAATAAAATGGGTTCAAACTCACTATTGACAGCTTCGTTCCATTAAAGTGCATTAGGAGATGTTACAATTTCTTGAAAAGTTTGAGGCGTCTCATATCATATAAGTTATGAAATCATGTCTAGAAAAAAAAGTAGTTTTCTCAGCTCTTTTGCTTCTTCTAGGTTTATACTCAATTTTTCTGATCATCTAGTCTCATTAGCTCTTCCGTACCAATAATTTTGTGTCCTTTCTTCTTTAAAGGAAATATATTCTCAAATAATTCTACTTCATTAGATTTTGTTATAGTATTATTATTAATATCAGTATTTTTTATTTAATCATTATACATCTATAACCAACACTATGCATATTGCATAGCCTATAAAGACAAAATCAATTATCTTAGGGCCAAGTTTGGTTTTTTTTCCCTGTGTAAAGGAACTTGTATCTTTTCCAAGTGTCACAGTCATCACTTCTCAACTGCATGACGCCATAATTTTACTTCGATAATGGGCAACCTAAAGGCTATCTCTAACCAATACATTCTTTTCGCGAGCCTTCTAACTTTGTTGGACCTTTAGATGGGGTTCTTTTCTCCTCTACCAAGCTTACATAATCTCTTGGTTCTAACATCAACTCGACTAGTCCTACACGTGAGCATCCTTTCACTCAACACTACGTTGTCTTAACCAAGTGTTTCAAACTCGACACTTGCAACTTAGCTTGTTTTCGGCAATGTACATCACCCCCATGTACATTTCATCTTCTTTCTTCATCTTAGTTCTCGACTTCTTAGTTGTCCCATGTCTAGGGATCTTTCTAGAATGAGTCTTCACCTTATACAGGGCCAAAACTAGCTTACAAGGCTTATTGGATACGATCGGGTGATTCCTCTTGCTTCATTGTGTCATTACTAGCTTATTGAGGTCGTACGAGCTTCCAGATAATTCTTGTTGCACTTTGGGCCAAGGAACACTTAATTTGCCAACTGGGATGAGTATTGACGCTTACCAAGGTCAATACTAGCTTTCTATCATTTATCGGGTGCCTACCGATAACTTAGGATGCCATCTCAAATCCTAGGATGTCATAAAGCTTCATTTCATATAAAGACACATTTATCGAGAATCAACCTCAGATCATTTGTAATTGTCAAAACTTTACGAACATCCAACTATTGAGACATTATCGAGGCATGACGACACTTGCGACCATACTTTGTAGTTTGAGGATACCGTGCTGGAGCCTAGGCCTATACTAAACCTCTGACCATCTCAAGAAGACGCAATGTGAGCACACTCAAGATTATCCTTGAGTTACTCCTTCTCCATAGGAAGATGCCCAACACTCGTCTTGCGACATTCACCCACGCCATGACACACTCATGTGTTATGAGGTCCCTCACTTAGGCACCATATACCTTGGGTGGTGGAGAGCCAACACCATGCCCCAATTATAGTATACAATGGGCATTTCTCATTCTCTTAAACTTGCACATCTATGTGACAAGCAGTCACATATCGTTAAAGAGAACCCGTTTGAACTTCGATCCTCACAAAATCTAACTGGCTTGCATCTCATACTGTAATATACTTAACTTCAGAGTTGCTTGTCAAAACTCAAGATAAAACCCTGACTCTTAGGGAAACAACCAGGGGCCCGATCTGACCCCCGCAAATGCATGATATCACCCTTCAAACATCACAAACTTTTATGAAACACTCACACCCACTCAAAAATTTCTTGTGCACTTCATATTGGTCTTTTGAACGATGTATCATCCTCCTTGATCTCATAATGGGCCTTTCTTTGACTAGTGTTAAGGTGCTTGCTTACACATGTTGAGGTGCTTGCTCATCTTCATGTCAACATGCTTCTCATGCATGTCGAGATGCTCACTTGCTCCAACTTGGCTTTGAGTAATGTTTCAACCTACATTCTCATTGTAGGATTGAGACACCCCACACTTTCAACATTTTATATGAGGGCAATTTTTCATTCCACACTTCATAAGGCAACTTACTAGTCTTTTATGTGGAATTCTATTTAGTGTACTTTTTTTTTGTAAGCAAAGCTTCCCCAGAAATTGTGTGATAAACTTGAATTATTTAACATGCAAACAATCATTGTCTTTTAAAAACATTAAAAGTTTCATCTTTACTATGTAATAGATATACATAGCAATATTTACTACAACCATGAATGAATGTGACAATATATTTCTTATAATTTCTTGTGGGAGTACTTTTCATGTCACATACATCACTGTGTATTAAATCAAGTAACTCGTTACTTCTTGCCACAAAAGAAAATGGCTTTCAAGTAAACTTTAATTTAACATAAACTTCACACTTGTGTCTCTTATCAATGTTAAAATTCGACAATAGTCCTAAACTTACCATTTTATTTACAGAATGATAATTGTCATGCCTCAGTCTCAAATGCTAAACATCACACAACTCAACAATATAAGCAGAAAAGTTTATACTATTATTACTATTTTTTGGCATTTGTGTCGATACATTTAGTTTGAACATGCCATCACTTAAATAGTCTTTTCTCACATACATACCCCCTTTTCTCAAACTAAATTGATCCAACTTAAATACAAGACTGAACCCGTCTTTTTATTAAGTAGAGTTTCTGACACTACATTCTTTCAAATCTCTAGCACATGTCACACATCAATTAGGGTAAGTATTTTTTCCAGAAGTCCATTTCAATAGGATTGTCAAACCCCCTCCCAGACTACCTACTCTTAGAATAAGAGATAGTGTAGCTGGTCAACAGATACCACCACTTACCTCAGGGGCACCTATTGACCCTAAAACCACTTGTACTAAAAACAACAACACAACAAAAACATACCATACATTCAACTTAACACTACACAGCACAACTGTAGTTTGATCCATACTTACATAATATCAAACAAAGAAAGCCTGACATAGACATAAAACAAATAACCTAACATCATAGTTAAACCTAATAGACTCGAAAGACCTACAATCAAAACTCCAAGATTATGTACAACCCAAAAGACTTACTGAAAACAAGACATATTGAAGGAGACTTAAAACTATACCACTAGCAGATCAGCAAATGGAATCAGGTACTGGTTCCACGATCTCTACCTAAAAAGTTGGAAAACAAATGAAAATCATGAGCTGGATAGCTCAGTGAGTGACTAAATGAAAAGTAAATATGCTTTCAGGATATACTTGATAAAACAATTAAATCACAACTTATAGAAATGTATAAAGCTTAGAAAAACATTTCTTATATTCAGATTGTCATCAAGAACTTTCCAAATAGAACTACTTTAACATACTATTTCTTGCTATACCGTATATCTCTATGTATCAATCAAGATAAATAACTTAGGCATGGAAATCCCATCTCGTGATACGATACTTACAAGACGAAGAACCTAGGAATTAGTAGTGCTTATCCTGTAGATAGCTAGGAGATGGAAAAGCAAGGCGTCCATAGAGGCCCTCATCTCAAACCTAGTCACAAATTGTGGAAAAACTAGGTATCTATTAAATACCCTCACCATAGGACCTCTGTGCATAGGAAATATAATACCCTTATAGGAAATCTTATTCATAAGTCTCAAATCATGCTTAAAACTTTCATTCTCAAATTATTTTGCTTGGAAAATATATTTAACTTTCAATAACATTTGTATATAAAACATGCTTTTGATAACAATTCAAGCATTTACCTTTTGAATACTAAAAACATTTTCTCAAACACATATGTTAAAACATGTCTTTCTTTCCCAAGCTTAAGCAAATACTTTCACTTTGAAAAGCATGTTATAAAACAACTAACTTAAATAAGATAGAAAATATTACTAATACATTTTAAAGGTGTGAGTACTCAATTAGCCTCCCAGCCTTAGATTTATCCAATACTTTCTTATCCTGAAAATTGAGAATTTAAAACCTAAGTTAACTTTCCAAAATAAAATATTATCCAAACAAACTCCAATAATTTCAAAAATCCTAAAACTTGTCAAAATTGGGTGTCATGGCACTGCTGGCCACATGGCTTGGGCAACAGGCATGCACGTGTGTTCAGACCATCAAGAGGTTTGGTTGCGTGCTTATTGTGTGTGCCTGGCCTTATCGTGTGGTAGGGTGCCGCGAGCGCCTACACACCCTTGCGTGCATGGCCTATCACATAGCATGTCACGCGCATGGCCTATCTCATAGCATGGCGTGCGTATGGCCTATCGCATAGCATGGCGCGCGCCCTCTTGCAGCCTAGCTATGCGTTTGGTCATCTCGCATGACACTCCAACGCCTAAAATAACCTCTTTAGCTTACCTTGAGCAAAGACCAAAACCTTCTACCCTGATGCTTGGCCAACCTAAAAAACAACCCAGAACACTAAAATTTTTCCAGAAAACTACTATCAACTTGAAAAATTCATAACTTTTACACAATAACTCAAAATGTAAAACTTTCTTGTTGAAAGTTTCTTATAAATAAGTTAACTATCTTACTACAAAAGATTAGCTCGTAATTCAAAAAATTGAGTTTTGTGGCCTTCAGAAACTCAACACTGTTCAGAATTCTTCGAAAATTGACCTTCAAGTGTTCTTATTCCTCAAACTCAACTTTCCCTTAATCAATTTTTTCTGGCAGCCTCACACTTAAAAATAGACTCACAAGGAATCTTTTCCAACTTGAATCACTCAATTTTCACTAGAGAATTAAGAGAAGTTTTGTTCTGAAGTGAGCTTATTTATAGAGTTGTATGGGAAGTGGACTTAGCCACCTTCTGCTTGGATGAACCACCGTTTTTCATGCTAAGGACATGTGGAAACCACTTTATTGACTGTCTAGATCATCGAAGAGCAACCTCAAACTCCTAAACTTCATTCTCCTTGCCAAAACATGGGTCTTCTTGCCAAAATAACCTCTAAGCACATGGCCACAAACCTCTCTTCGCCTAGGCTTCCTCACGTACAAAGCCCTTACTAACCTCTCTTGATATAGCTTCCTCGCATAGCATCAAAATGCCTAAGACACTCCAAGCATGCCGCCTACACTTGTCTCTTTGCCTAGATAACCTCTCTAGAGGTTATCTTGCCTAGCAAACTCCACCCATATGGTTTGTCTTTTGGAGGTTCTCATGCCAATAACTTCTCTTCTCACCTAAGCCATGAGCATAACGCCTAGCACCTTACCAAAATGCCTAATTTTTTCCTCATAACCTTTCAATACTTGGCAAAATTTCAAACTCTTCTTCTCTTTTTGGCTGTCAAGAAGAAGCATAAATACTTAGCCAAAATTCTTTCTTCTTTCCACCTAACAAAGAACAACAAACACTTAACTTCTCATAGAACTTAACACTTAGAACTTTTAGGGAGTTTATAAAATTACGATTTACAAGGACCTTCCCTTCGCCTTTCTATAGAGGAAGTTGAAGCATTTTCCATGTACAATTTATCTCTATCATTTTGCTTCTCACATGTATTGTATAATGACTTGTCCATACATTTGCTTCTCATATCAATCTACCAACTTTTGGTGTCTAAAGCCATATTTATACTACAACAAATATGCCTTTTAATAACATCAAACCATAACATTTTTAATAATACGTTATAAAAAGTAAGGGAAAAAAAGGCGGAAAAGGAAAATATTAAAAGCGACAAAATTATAATTCTTTTTTTCACGCTCAAGTCGATCGTCTCTTTAATTCGATCTCTCCCCCACAATCACTCTTTGATTTTGTTCGTTCATGCCCATTCACTTTCATATCATCAACGATGGAGAATGAATGAGAGAAGTTTGCAAGACCCATACATCAAACCTATTGAAAGTGAGGATGGAGTCTTTCTGTCTTCCTCTTGCTTCTTTATACCCGCTCCTTCGGATCAAAAAGAATTCACGCTTATTCCGCAAGGGAGACTTCTCATTCGAAGGCTTATTCTATAATACAAGAAATTCTATCTTCGATGGCTATCCGTGTTGCTTTGGGGACTTCTCTGACTACTAATGATGATGAGTTCGTCGAGACAATTCCTCAATCCATTCTGCAAGATAGATTTGAGGCCTATTTATGTCCCATGAGTTCCTTCTCTATCTCAGATTATGTTGAGGGATTTCTAGGGTGTTTTAGCCAAAAGAGGTTGTGGGTTTTACAATATTAGTTGCTAAAGAATGTGGTGGTGGTTGATGGTGGAGGATCTCACCAGTAACCTTACTTCGACCCTCTGTTTTTTTCCCTCTTTCCATATCTCTCTCTTTGGGTGTTGCCAGTTTAATTGGCTTCTGTTTGTGTTTGATTTGATTTTAGGGATCTTGTTTACTTCTAATTTTCCCTCTTTCCTTTTTTCTAAATGTAATTTTTATGCTACAATTGTTTTATTTGAATAATGTGTTCGTTTGGATTCATGAGTGGTACTTTTTTTAAGTTTCATTGTTTCAGAGCCTTGTGTTTTCACTCTCTTTTTTGTCTAGTTTTGTGATTTCCATGTATCCTTGAAGTTGAAATCTTCAAGTTATGTAAGAAATCATGGCATTTTTCAGCTGAATGAATGAAGGATTTGTGAAAGATATATCACAAAAAAAAGATGACTTGTGGAAGGATGTTATTGCCTTTAAATACGTCAAAGAGCATGCTCGAATGGATAAGGATGAAAATATTCCTGACTAAAGCACTCAAAAAGTCGTCGATTGTGTAGTAAGTGAGGTTTTTTTTTATATTGAATACTAATTATTATATTCAGATAACAATGCAAGAAGTTAAAGTTTGTTTTCACTGTTTCTTCATTCTTTTCTACTGAGGAAAAGAAATTGAAGTTGAGATTGGGTAGCATGATGGGGTCGACGAAGTTAATTTTTTATGTAATTAAAACTTCAAATCTCCTCGATAAAACTACTATCAAATCATTTTTTACAATGCGAACTCTAGATCAATCTTGAATTTGTACAATGGTGGTCACTGAATTTTATGTCTCTTGACTCCTAGAAATTGAGGGTGGTTAACATTTGGAGCCATCATCAAGGCACTATTGAAGCAAGAACCAGAAGGACCATTTGTGAAACTCAAATAGAGGAAGCTGAACAAATTTGAGAAAACCCACGGGATGGCATTTCAGCTTGTAAAAAAGAGAATGAAGTGGCTTTCGAGAAGAGCTGCTGGCTTTTGAAGAAGAATTTTGATCGATATTTTTAGTGTTGCAGCCATTCACTAGAAGGGGAATCTTGAAAGCTTGCAATGGTGGAGGATTACCCCATTGTGGAAGAGGCCTAGCAACGAGAAGTGTCTAAAGTAAAGGATCTGCTTCTGCAACAGCTTGCAGGAGCTTCCCTTTCTAAGGTAATGCTCTTCCCTTAGCAAGATTATCAATCACTACAGAGAATGGATCAGGCTTTTCTATTTGTGGAGTAGTGTCAAGTCCTATTGCCAGAGGAGGTTGAGGGGCATAGTGAGGTTGATTATTGATATTTTTTACAATTCTTTGGTTAATGAAAGTTTATTTTTTTTCTTTCAATTTTTATTTTGATAGGATGAAATGTTGGTCAATCAAAAGGTAGAAGGTGTTAAAGTACTGATAAGTGATGATCTTTTATTACAAACTGCGAGGAGGATGCATGTAGAACAATTGTTTATATACTCAAAGGTGATTTCTTAATTTTAGGAAGCTTATACAATAGGGAGTTTTATAGATAATTACAATGATCATGTAATGTTAATATGTAAATAGAGATAAATATTCTCAGGCTTCAAACAAGCCTGGATATAATGAATCTTTATACTCAGTAGCAGAATCAAACTATGGAGTTGGTGCTCGAGTTTCCAGTTAGGGACGGAGCGAATGGAGGTCCTTTTTTTTTGTTCACATTCGATGCAAGTTAGGAAGGAGGTGAATGCTTTGTAAGATAGAACAACATTTACCTTCTTTAATCTTTACTAATTTTTCTTTCTGAAATGAAATACTATTGATGGTGGTAATGTTTAGGAAACATCCACTTACACAGTTAAGATCAAATGGTAACGATTGATCAACCAAGTCCCATTACTTCTGTTCATGATGATTAGTTTGTAGCCTTGCTTCATAGTGAAAAGTGAAAAAGTAGGATTATTGTGGTGGAATTTAAAGACATTTTTTTGCTATAAAAGAGTATGTATTGTATATCACCATGTCAAGATATTCAATGGCACTGACAAAGACTTGTTGGAAAAGGTCATGAAGAAGAAGGTGGAGAGCCATTCTATGTTTTTATTAACATTTCTGAGAGTTCTTTCTCTCTCTCTCTCTTTTTTGTGTTATTATTGTAATGATTTGTTAAGGTAGGGAGCAATATAGATTGATCAATAGTCTTTTGGGAATCTCTCTGATGC
>JBBPDI010106221.1:0-10069 GCA_037974545.1 Cucumis variabilis
GTGGTTTAAGTAACTTATATTTAATGTCGGTGTTATTTAGTCCTTCACTTTATTATAAAGTTTTGATTTTGAACTTTGATTCTTGTATAAATGTCGACATAATTTATGTATAAGTTATGATTTGACACGATACAGTGAATGTAAAGATGAGCAAATTATCTAAATAAATTAAAATAATTAATGAGTTGAAATGTTGGTTTTTTATTTTTTTACAAGGTGCGATAGGGAATGAATCTTTAGCTTCAACGTTAGTAGCACTATGCTAGTTGAGCTATGTTTTTCTTTCTTTTTTATTTTTTTGGTTCAAATACCATTTTGTTTTCTCACTTTATTGGTTTTTTTTAAAAAAACAATTAGTGTGTTCGAAATTACTTTATGAGCTTATTTATTTTGCATTGCACCAAATTTAAGTTCGGGTATGTTTGAATTATCTATGAGATATATACATATTTTTTAAGGATACATTTTTTTAACATTTTGTTTAAAATGAGTTTAAAATTTAAACACTTACATATATGGTTAAATTTTTGGTTAATTTTCATAGATATAAGAAAATACCAAAATATTTATGACTTGTGTAACAAAATAAAAAAAACTCATTATATTTTCATAAATTTAAGGTTTGCTCTTGAATATTACGGACGATTTTTCATTTATTTTTATTTTTATTTTTTTCGATTTATTCATCTCTTCGTATTATTACTTCTTCTTTTTTATGTTAGGGGTGTAAGTACAACAGACAATCTGGATTACCCAACCTATATTATATTTGTTGGGTTGAGTTAGTTTAAAATATGGGTTCGGTTAGTTTAAAATATAGCTTGGGTTGAGTTAGTTTAAAATATGGGTTGGGTTGGGTTAGTTTAAAGAAATAATTAGAGAAAACATGAGAAGGAAATTTCACAAATGTTCTAAAATTTTGTTTATTTACTTAATCAGGAAATCATATTAATTTTGAACGATTTTATCCTTATAATTATTATTATTAATTAAATATTATGTAAGAAATTATATCTTAATTATTTCCTTATACACACCCTCCATTATTACGATTTTTTCTACTTCCTTATATATATAAATGGTAATAAATTTGTATGAATATATTTATTAAGTATAAAACAATATATGTTATAATATGGAAAGTTATTATAAATAATTATAACCGTTAAAGAAAGAATTTCATCACAATAAATCCTTTGCCGGCAACCATTTATTATAAACCATAGCTTCACAATTTTTACCCTATACTCCGGCAGCCGTTGAACGACATAACTTCAGAATTATTGTCGTTATCTCCAGCAGCCATTAACAACCGATAAATTTCTGCATATATTCTACACTGTTTTTCATATATCACCATGTTTCCTTTCATATTTCGTTTATCATCATCATCATATCTCCTTTCGTTCTTATACATTATTATATATATACCACATATTATTTACAATTATACTAATATTTTAATAATTAAACAGCAAGATATAATAATTGTCCTCTGTGATTTATTAATTATATACTATTTCTTATTAACAATAATAATAGTTTTTTAATGTACCCATATTATATAATATGTTATTTGATGATTTATTATATATATACCACATATTATTCTTTTACTTCAATAACATATAATTATAATTGTATTTAACATGATTATGTATCCAATCAGTATTTTTTTTAATTATTACATATATACTACTACATAATATATATATCTTATGTGATTTGTCACATATATATATGCTACTTAATAAATTCAATAACACATAAATGATGTTATCTTCGATATACTCAATATACCATAGTGTATTTCGAATACAAAATATAAATTCTTATTAACCTTAAATGAACAATATATACTATAATATACCCGCAATCACTATTGTTTCAAACATAACTTATTATTTATTACATATAAAATGAATATTTGAAATAAAATACATAAACCAGTTTAACAAATTGATAGCATAACTTTTAATTTATAAAATATACAATGTATTGTTTCATATATACTGTTCATAAACCAATTTAACATTAAATAATACGTTATGTTTGAAATAATATTGATTATGCATTAAAGTTGTTTATGTTTACAGAAACATGAATAAGACAAAATTATGATAAGTATATGTGGTATATGTCATTAAAACATTAGTTGTTGTATATGTAATGTTTTCCTCAACATTACATATACAACAACTAATGTTTTAATGACATATACCACATATACTTATCATAATTTTGTCTTATTCATGTTTCTGTAAACATAAACAACTTTAATGCATAATCAATATTATTTCAAACATAACGTATTATTTATTACGTAAGATATGAATATTTAAATAATATATAAATAAATTGATATTAAGAACCTTTCATTAATAAAATATACACCATATTATTCAATATATACTCTAATTACGTAAAATATAAGAAAAATAATGCAAAACAAAAGAAAGAATAGATGGAGAGAGATTGGAAAGTGAGAGAGAAATAAGAAAGGGAGAATTTTTTAACAAAATTAAATCATAAAAAGAAAACTAATTAATGAACAATTTTTATTATTAATATTATTATAATATAATTTAATAATTTATCATATTTACATAAGATATCTAATAAATGCAAATATTAAACATGGTTCACTTAGAACTTTTGTGAAAATTATTAGTAATAATAAAGATGGGTAAAATGGTCATTTAAGCCATATATTTGTGTAATATAGTGGCTCATTTAGAACTTTTGTGAAAATTATTAGTAATTTAGGTTTTTCATGTAATATCATATAGCAATTAAGGCTATATGAGTTAAAGACCCTACTTTAAAATATAGGTTGGGTTGAGTTAGTTTAAAATATGGGTTGGGTTGAAAATTTTAGTCTTTTTTGGATTGGGGGTTGAAAAATTCGATTCAACCCAAGCTAACTCAATATATATATCTATATGTATATTATATTTTATTATTTATTTAATAAAAGTAAAGTTAGGAGTATTTTGTTAAATGATCATGTAGGAAGTTAAATGATAGTAAGAAAAGTTATCCAATCGTGTAGGATTTTAAATGATTGAATGAAAAGTTATTCGATGATGTAAGAAGTAAATGATCGTTGAGTTGGAAATGAAAAGAAAAAAATACAACCCAACAATCCAATCCAACCCATATTTTACAAGTTGGATTGAAAAATTAATCTGAGTTATTCGGGTTGCCAACCTAACCAATCTGAAAATATACGTTGGGTTGAGAATGTCTCTCAACCCAACCCAACCCAATCGAATTCGTTTACACCCATACTTCATATTCCCACTTGTTTTTGTTCATGATTTTTTATTTCCTCTTCTAGAATTTCTTCCTTCTTTGTTGTCTCTCATATTTGTTTCTTTCTTTTTTCACTTTTTCAAATTCGCACTTTGTAAACCATCTTTGTCATCTCTCATATATTTTCTCTTCCAGATCTAAACAATCTTGTACTAAGATCTAAATAATCTTGGTTCAAGATCATGAACCAAATATAAAAAATCTTGGTACACGATCTTGAACAAAAATTGTTTAAATCTTGGTACACAAATATCGTTTAGATCTTGGTACACAATCGTTTAGATCTTGGTACACGAATGTGTACCAAATATAAAAGATATTGGTATACGATCTTGTACTAAATATAAATGATCTTGATACACGATCGTGAATGAAGATCGTTTAGATTTGGTATACGATCGTTTAGATCTTGGTATGTGATTGTGTATCATTTTTTACACGATCGTCTATCATAATCGTTTAGAAAAAGAATTACACACGCGCGTGTGGGCAGTGTTGAAACTACCTACACAATCGTGTATCATTTCTTACACGATCGTGTATCATGATCGTTTAGAAGAAAAATTACATGCGTGTGTATGACCGATTAATCACGTGTTGACTTGACATTTTTTGTATTTCTCATTGTGGGCCTGTGGGTTTTTTTCGTTTTCAAAATTATTATATACAGTGTAAATATTTTATCGGTTTGTTATTTTTTTAAAAAAAATTCTAAATTTTTTTATAAGTGTTTATATACATAAATTTGTTTGGTTTGACATATACAAAAAAAAATGTTTATATTTGAGTCAAATTACCATAAAGGTCTATTAAACACTATGAACTAATTTTTTAAAGGAACACATGTCTTTTAGTTTTCTTTTAAAAAAATATATATTTTAAAATTATTCTCATAGTTATTAGACACAATTAATATTTGCTTTTTAGAAATTTGAATCTATTAAAGTTAAAACTAGACCTTCCAATTTTCTTTATTAAATTCTTCTCAAAAGTCTTATTTTGAATTATTTTGTAAACTAGATATTAAATGAATTGTTTTGTAAACTAATTTTTAAAAATTACATTTTTGAGGAGTTGTCGAATACTAATATTTTCAGTTTTCTTTCTCTTTCTTTCCAACTACCTATTTTGTCCTATGTTCTATTGAAGTTGAATTTTCTTTTTCATTCTCTGTTTTCCTTTTTATTTCAGTTATTGGTTTGCCGAAAGAAGAAAATTTTGTAAACTTCTAACCTCCTCTCCTTTCCAGCCGACGAAGCCTACTCCACGAACAGAAACCTTACGACAACTTCCTCTTCTACAAGAGCGGACTCTGTTGATACATCGACCTCCGCAGACCCTACTTCAAAATGTGATTCAAATACATCTTAAACAATGTAGTTAATGGTTTTCTATGTTAAGAGATGCCTTATCAATAACTCAAGGTTAAATCGGTTTTCTATGTTAAGAGATGCCTTATCAAATTATAGAGGTCAAAATGATTTAACCTATAGTTATTGATTATAGAGCTAAGCAAACAAACAATTAGACTTTTACCAACTACACACTAAGGTGACATTTACCTGGGTGAATCTATGGTAATAAGAAAAGTGGAGTCCACCTCCAAATTTGTAATCAACAAATACAAATTGATTCACAAATTAAAAGTATTCAATCTAATTGTGCTTGAAAATTATGTCGTATTGTTATCATTATTGTTACAACTATGGGATCTTTACGACTGTCATCATTGTTATTCTTCCAGTTGAAAAATTATCAATTTGACACTATTCATACCCTTACAGTTATTGTTACCGTTGGACCCTTAGAGGTAGTGGTAAATTTTCATAATTTTAAATAAAAGAGATAAAGACCAATTTAATTATATTTGTAATTCCAGCTCATTACAATTAATTCATCAATAAAATTTTATTACCACCAATTTGGTCCTTTGGATTTTTAAAAAGTTGTCATTTTAGTCATCAAAATTTTGCAGAACATTCTCTTCACTAAGGGTATATTTGGTATAGGTTGAGTTGGGTTGGTAATAATTGTTTTTGTTTAAAATGTATAGATGAGTTGGTTTAGGAATTTTTTGTACCTAAACATAAGGTTGTATTTTTCTGAGTTCTTTGTTATTATGTTTCTATTTTTTCTTTGCTTTTAACATTTTGTTCCACCATTAAGCTACACAACCTCCAGTTCAGCATCTTATGCATCTTCCCTTCCAACTTTTATTTTACTTCTATTTTGTGTTTAAACATTTTGGATTTGATATATGGACCACCATGAATGGCTAAATTCCATAAATTTTGGTTGCGAGACTTTTTAAATTCTCATTTCTTGCTCAATTTTTATTGAGCTGGAATGAAATATAATTTCTATGCATTGAATTTGTGAGTCATATAATTTGACCAATTCTTATTTATTGTTTGTTAGACTAGAGAGAAATTGAATAGATGCTTGGGTGCGGATTCTTAATAGTTAGAAGCATGCTTGAGTTTGGATTCTAGGTTGTTTAGAACGATCCTTTCCTAATACTCCATCATTAGTCAATCTCAAGAACATAAACTATTAGTAATTTAGGCAATTTAGATATTTAATAATCTTAGATTGATTCTTACTTAATATTAGGGGTATAATTGGGTTGGGCTGGGCTAGTTTTCCTTCAAACCCGACCCGACTCGAGATGCATTGACCCGATCCGAGTTGATCCAAAATCGGGTCAAGTCAAAATGGACCGAGTCGGATCGGGTCTTTTTTTTAAAAAAATAATTTTACTTATTTATTTATTTATTTCTCTCTTTTTTTAAAAAAAAATTATTTATTTCTCTCTTTTTTCCTTTTCTTTCCTTCCTTCTTTCTTTCCTTCCTTCCCCTGTTTCTTTCCCTTTCTCCTCTTTTTCTTTTTCTTTCCTTCTTTCCTTCCTTCTTTTTTCCCGGTTCCTTTCCCCTTCTCCTCTTTTTCTTTTTCTTTCCTTCTTTCCTTCCTTCTTTTTTCCCCTGTTTCTTTCCCCTTCTCCACTGTTTTCTTCTTCAGTTCTTCTTTGTCTAATCAATATCCTCAACCACAACAATTGATTTATCATAAAGGGTTTGAACAATTGGAGTTTCATAAATCTAGGGTTTGAACAAAATTTGAGCATTTCAATTAGAGTTTCACAGATCTAACGAACCCCAGTTCGTTAAAGGTGAGTGGGAGACTTGGTGAAAACTTTTCTTCCTCTTTTTTCTAGACCCACGTGAACAGAAGAAGGAAGACAAAATGAACGGAGAAAGGCGAGGAAGACGAACGAAGTTGTTTTGCATTTGAATTGATCGAATCGAACCGACCCAGTTCAATTCGGTTCGGTTCTGTAATTTTATGTTGAAGCCCAATCCGGTTCGGTTTAGGTTTTTTCACCCCTACTTAATATGGGCTTTTTAACCAGTATGGACGCTACCGAACAATCTCCAAACTAATTCCTTCGCACTATCTAAATTATTTTGCAGCTTCCTCACAATTCTAGGGCTCTTATTGTTGTGCCTCTTTCTCCTTCTCCAACAACTCATCAACGTCCAAATATATAGAAACAAAATTGTTTGATCACCAAGAAGTGGCCAAAGATTCAAATTTCAAACATATATATGGAATAAAGTCTCGATCCATGATGCACTAAGGTAGACGTGGTGCTGCCCTAAATCTACACCCACTCAGTTGCACCTGTTGTAATGCTTAGAAGGAGTATCAGCTAGACAGAACGCCTAGATAAAACAAGTGCTATCTTGCCTAGAAAAAATGACACGTTCTGTCTCGCCTTGTATCTCGCCTACTAGTCAGATTGTGTATAGTTTAGCTTGCCTAGTCTAATCGTATATAGAACAGCTCGCCCTAATGATCAAATCATCTGGTTAATTCGCCTACTGAAAAATAAAAACAAGTTAAGAGAAAAAGGCCGAGTCACGGATCTCGCTTTCTTTAAGATGTTTTGCAGCTCTGCTCTTTTATGCAAACAAATTCGTATAGCCCCATTGTCCCTAGAATAAAACAACCTTGTTTCATTAATCAGAACTGTATAGGTACTGAGGAATGCTCAAAGAAAGAAGATATGAATAGTGTTTTTATCATGTCATTGAAGTGAGGAAGGAAGGTGTTTCTATAGTAGAGGAAATGAAGGACATTAAAAGGGAACTAAAACATTTGAAAATAATGACATAATTTATGACTAATGGTAACAAAATATTTGAACCACACCAATCAAACCCGACGGACGGTAGCAGTGCACGCGTGGTGGAAATATTAGCAAGTCCATCTTTGTCTACCTTCTCTCCCCTTTCAAAACTTGAGTGCCCCTTAGGGCCCAAACCTACAAATAAATGTGTGGATATTTGAAGATACTTCCACAATGCTCTCTTAGAAATGTGGGACAAACCAAAAGATGTTTTTGTAATAATGATAATTTTTAAAAAAATTCTTCAACAACGCAACACCTTTCTGCAGCAGTTCAACAATACTCTTCTACACTGTTGCCAAACTTGCCTATTGTGTACGAAAACCTTGCTTTTAGCATTTTTCTTTTTTCTTTTTTTTTTGTTTCTTTTTACTTTTTCTTGTTTTGGCTTCAGTTGGTTTTTTTAGCTTCCAATACTTGTTTTCTTTATAATTTCTAAAAACCACTAGCAAACACATTAAATGCAATAAAATGACTCTAAATAAGAGTCAAATAACGAACATTTTAGGTGAGTTTACCATCCTAAACTTAGAATTTTGCTAGTCTCGAGAAAAGATAAAACAAGATCATAAAGAAGTTCCAAATAAGTGTGCTAAGTTATTCATGTCTTATAAAATAGCTAGATAGTAACATACATAAAAATATTAAAGCAATTCCATTAGTATAATCATTGTAACAAAACATCTAAATATTTATGGCCCATATAATAAAATAAGAAAAGTGTGAGGCCTTGATCCGAGAAGGAGTCCTGTTGAAGAGAATCCCTGTTGAGAAGAGCCATTTTAACAGGGCTTCTCTTCAACATTATGCGATGGAGGATGCATGTGAGGAAGGGAGACGCGAGGAGAAATGCTTGTGTGGAAGTAAGGCAACGTGATAGAATTAGTCGACGAGGAAGTAGCATTCATTTAATGAAAAGAACTAGGTGTTCTATGTAGTAAAACGAGGAGAAGTCCCTACACCTATGTACGGTTGTGACAAAGTAGGCGTTCTGTTGAAAGGATGGATGTTCATATGAGGTGACTAGACGACTCTTTGAGGAGAAGTAAATGTTTTGTTGCTTCTCAAGAAGAGAGTCACTTGATAAAGTATTGAGCATTTTAAGAATATAAGGTTAGTGTTCCAAGGAAAATGCCTAATCACGAGTAACAGCTGGCAATGTGTCAAAATTATATTGGTTGCATGGTCTGCTGAGTGCTAGCTCGACACGTGTAAAGCGTGAAAATGACCCATCGATCCAAACAGTCACTACAAATAAAACCAAGAGGTCAGAAGAAAAGGGACATAAAATGATAAGCATTCTAATAAATTGTTAACAGGAAGTGCCAAGTGTTGAAAGGCTGATTGAGGGAAGTACAAGGCGAGGATAGAAAGTCGAGAGCAAAAAGGAAAAAAAAAAAAAAGAAGTTGTGGCTAAGTATTGTTGTGAGTGATCTTTATAAATTAAATGAATGTTCTTTTATAAAATGAAAGAAATGTTTTGTGAATGATTGTACTCTCTGTAATCTTATGTTTGATGTTTAACATTTGAGAATGATATTAATGAGATGTGATGCGTTGAATGTAAAGCTTTTGGAGAAAACATTTCTTATCTTGTTGAGTGTAATGATTGAATGATGTGTGGTGTGGTATGATGTTTCGCAAGGCACTGGTGAAAATCTCAGATTTAACGCTAGATGTTGGTGAAAGTGAATCCTAGGTCTAGATGGGTAAATGTTGGTGAAAGTGAATCCCAGGCCCGAGCAAAGAATGAATCGTGTTTTTTATGGTTAGATGCTAGTGAAATTAAATCCCAGATATATACAAGGTTGTATCGTGAAATGCTAGTGAAATTGAATCCTAGATATATACAAGGTTGTATCATGAGACGTTGGAAAAAGTGAATCCCAGGTCTAAGAAAAGAAAGATTTTGCAAGGTACTGGCGGAAATTCCAAGTCTATCGTGAGATGCTGGTGAAGAGAATCTTAGGTCTAGGCGATAAACGATGAACATCTCGATGAACGAAATACGTGGAATTCATTATGACTGTTGTGTTTGTGATTTGATGCGATGAGAATTTATGTTCATAAGATTAAGATTGTTATTATTAAAAATGTTGTATTCCTCAAAAAGATATTTTCTAAACTTATCTCTCATTGAGTCTTTGACTTATGTTTTAAGTTTTCCCTCCTTAGGTTGTCAAGTGTTGAAGCTAAGTAAAGAATCGATGTCAAATGTAGAAGCCATGTAAATGAGGGAAAGATGGATTGTTATGTCACCCATCACCTTGAGAACTTACTTGCTTGGCACGAGATGTGGTGTGATGTCAGCTGAAGTCATTCACCTCTGAAACAACTTTAACTGACCCTGACATGAATACATGAAACATTTTCCAGTAAATTTTTTTGAACTTTGATATACTTTAAAATTGTAGTGTGATCCTTTAGAATTGTCTTTTATAAATACCAAGTAAAATGTATAAAACATGGAAATATAAACTTTTAAGAAAAAAAATAGTAACACTTTTAATAAATCTATTTGTTTCATGATTGAAAGTTAGATTGGTTAGGCAGCAATAAGCTCA
>JBBPDI010106234.1:0-25674 GCA_037974545.1 Cucumis variabilis
GACTAAGTTACCTAGGTCATCCTAGTGAAATAGAAACCTAACTAGTTAACTGAGTTACATCTAGTGGTTACTATTTCACGGTCCGATCTTATGCAAACTTATTGCATAGGATACCCTCACTCGCATGTCAATTACATGAACGCGTTGAATCATTCCGTTTGTAACAAATACAAAGTAAGTTGTATCCATAGTGTTACCAGGATATGGTACCCAACCTTATCCTTATAAATAGACCCTCGAAGCTAATCTTGAACATTGATTCCTGTATGTCTTTGCATACTGTTCAAGACTCATTAAAAAGCTTAGGATTTTAGTTTATTGGATTTGGGTTATTAAAACAAAACTAATATTATAATCAATAACAATTATTACAATAATAACACTTTATTAATAATGGTCAATGGATTATATTTACAATTTACAACTTTTAGGACATAAATCTCAACACTCTCATCCGTCTCTCACTCTGCATCGCTGAACAAGTCGTTCATGGCCAATACACTGTATTGTCTATGGTGAAGCCGTCAAGCTCTAATCTGCATCATTTGTCGTCAGTCCTTCAACGCCCAAGTCACAAAGTCAACACACCAATCACCGCTCATTGACTCTGCTATGCTCTGCCTCGGTAGGTTCACCATCACAATAATTGGAGTGATCTGAAACCTTTATCTTGGGTGAGTTTTCTTTGGGTTTTTCAAGATTTGGGAAAATAAATTTAGATTATATAAATTGTTATTATGAACATAGTATTGGAGGGATAGATTTAACACTAAAGAAGCGTTGAAACTATTGTTTAGTGGCTGTCAAGGTTTGGAAAGAGATTGAAAGAGTTAAGTCATTGTCCAGTCACACACTGTTCAACGAATGCGAACTTAATTTTGGTACATAATTAAGATCTTAAGGGTCAAGGAGGTTTAGATGGATGATTCATGCTGAAAAACTACTTTTTTAACCTTTTGTACCAAACCTTTTGTTCAGGTTGAAAATATATTAGGAGTTTGGAAGAAATTTGGGACTTTGTTCCACCTTGTGAAAGTGGGGAATAAGCTTATGTTTGTTTTCGAAATAGAAAGTTGTTAAGGTGTTGTCCATTAGAATTAAGACTACTTTTATAAGTGTTTAGTAAGATTTTGGGTGATTTTAGTAAGTTTTGTGAATATCCACTTAGTTTGGGTGATTTTACTATGTTTTCATTTATACTTAAATGATGGTTAAGTAGAGATGGTTAAGTGGTAGGTGCTAAATATGCATGAGCTCCGTTTGGTCGCATGTTTCCTTGTGGATATGGAGCACATGTGAGTTATTCTGGGCGTATTTTTAGTATGCTATCATGGTTGGATTGGATGGAGGTTGTTACTATGTATGGTAGTTGCTAAATATGCATGAGCTCTGTTTGGCCATGTGTTTCCTTATGGATATGAATCACGCTTGAGCTATTATGGATCGTGTATTTAGTGTCCTACCATAGCCGAAGTCGATGGAGGTTACTATCGTGGTGGGAACTAAATATGCGGGAGCTAGGTTTGGCCACATGATTCTTTCATCATGTGTGAGCTATTCTATGTCATATATCTAGGCGCTCTTCCATGATTGGATCGGTTACAGACTTGTGGGCTTATAATTTGGATTATAGTATTATGTAATGATGATGTTTTGATTATTATTGAAAAATTGATACATGTTCACACATTTTCTTCTTACCATGGTTTACAAGTTTGTACATCTAATAACTTGCCACTCTCTGAGTTTTTGACTTACGTTTTCAATGTTTTCTGCCCCCTCCCGCAGGTTGTACAATATTTCGCTTTCCAGTACTTTTATCCCTTCAATTAGTATCAGAGTCATCTCAAATTTTAATTGAGAATTTTAAAATTTGCATTAGTTAGGTGGAATTTTTGCATTATGAATGTGGTTTGCAAAATATATGTTTTCAATTTTGGCACCTTAGATTATAGGTTTTCATTAATTTGATTGATGTAAGGGCCTGTTGTTTTGGTTATTTTAATTATGTAATTGAGTTTGTAAGTACATGTTGTTTGATAGCATGAGTTGCTGTGAAGATGCGATTTTTGGAGGATTTTTTTCCAGTTTTGTATTCGGTACACAACTGCTCCAATGTTTGATTTTTTTAAAAAACAGATTTCTAGTGCAGTGGCTATTCATCCACTTTGATGCAGGAGGTTGTGGATTTGAGTTCTATATCGTGATATTTGTAGTTTTTATCTGTTTTTTATTTTATTAATTAAATTAATATAATATGATTATCTTAATTTGATTATTTTTTAGGGATGCCAAATTCGGTCTATTTTGCTATTTAATCTATTAATACATGTGATTTTTTATTAAATTAATTGTATGCATAATGTATTATATAGTTCAAAATCCCACCTTAGGATTATAATTATCATATGCGTCATTCTTAAATAAGTAGTGTTATTCTTTAGTTGCATGATTTTCTAAGCATGTTCATGCATTTTTATATATTATAAATGTTATAATATATGGTATTAATGCATGTTGAATTTCATGAGTTATTTAAAGTTTGTTAATATTTTAAATATATGAAATTGGATAACCATGATGCATGACATTACTTAGTTAAATATAATTTGTTGTATTTAAATTAATGTCTTGTGTATGCTTGATTAATTTTCATGTTTTTTTTAATATAAGTGTTATATTAATTAACATGAAAATCAATTTGCATTGAGCATAATACATCCATACTTTAATATAGTTGTTATATTAATATAATGTTATGCATGATGTATGATTTGTTAATTATAATTTCATTTTAATTAATTAAACCATAATTTGCATATTATAGGACTAATTGATTAATTTTATAATAGTTATAAAATATTGATAATTAGAATTTGTCAACCTATAACGAAGAGTTGCATGAAAACATAGAATCTTAGAATTAATTTGATTTAATTTTAAATTGTTTAAAATTAAATAGACCTAAGATCACATTAATTCTAATAGAATTAGAATTATGTATTATTTTATTTTAATGAAACTAAGTAGAACAAATAGAATTTAAGGTTATACGGAAACTTCATCAGTAAAGTTCTGTCTAAGGCTAGGGTATTTAAGTTCACGGTTTACAGAATACCTCCTACCTAGAAACTGACCCAGAACCAGCGTTGAATTAACCTTATTCTCTATTAACATAAGATGTCACTAGGTAAATTAAATGGTTTAATACACCTAGAAATTTTGGAGTAAATATAATTTAAGTTTATAAGGGAACTCCACCGGTCAAGTTTTCCCTAAGGCTAGGGTACTTAAGTTGATGGTTTATGAAACACCTCCTACCTGAAAATTGACCTGGAGCCGACGTTGAATTAACCTTATTCCTATTAGCATAAGATGCCACTAGGTAAATTAAATGGTTTAATACACCTAGAAACTTTAGAAGTTTTATTATGAGAGTTATAGTAAGAATAGACTTAGATAGACTCGTTTAGTCAGAATTTAGCTAAGTACAACAAACCCTAAATTAATAGAACATTTTAGTTGGAGAAAATGGTATATAGGATATATCAAATTTTAACTCTCACATCTCTAAGAGTTCACCACGTGAGATTCATACTCGACTTCATGTCGCCCTTGGATCGACCTCCCTTCAGAAAGTGACACACCTCAAACCATACTGCAATGAAAACGATGAAGTGGTAGGAATAGGATGCGAGTTTGTTACAACCTTGAAATTTTCTTATCGCAAAATCTTATTCTCAATTCCTTTTAAATTATTAACAACACTCAAAACATAATGATGGTCAATGTAACGCCAAGCAAAATAAATACAACCAAAACGTATACTTTATTAATAAAAGGCTTTTCATACATTATTATAATACTTTGACCAAATAACAAAGGATTAACCATTTTCAAAACGTCTTGAATCACCTTGCTGTAAATCCTTCAACCTTATTCTTTGCTTGTCCAAAACGCCTGATCCTGAAAGATAGATTTTTAAAACGCAAGTCTAAAAGACAGTGAGGTTTTATGAAATTTTTTTGCAATACCTTTCATAATCATTTCGCAAAAATAATATCAAATCATTTAAACATACCGACAAATCATTTCATTTCACATAATCCTTTCTTTATATTTAATAAATTATTTCATTTTGCTAAAGATCCTAAGTCGTACTCTACGCTTGGTCTCATTACCTCGTGTTTAAAAATTGCAACAACAGCATCTGGAAACATACAAATTCGTCCTTGTTTCTCAGGTCGCTAAGCTTTATACCCTCATTTAAATGCATAAGCTAGCTTATTATCACCATGTAGCCCGTACACCCCATGGTGGCCTTGAGTCTTTATGTGCACATAAAAGTTAGCATCATCTCAAAGAAACATAGTATTGAAATCATCAAATCAAACTTTAACATTATAAACCATCCTTTGAAACATAACTTTTCATAGAAATCTCTTTTAAACATTCTCATTTGAATTCTTCTTTCAAATCAGTAAAGAGAAATCATAATAAATTTTTTTAACATAAATTCATTTAAGAGAAAAGGACTCACCAAACTTTACTAAAGAAGTCCTTCTTCTTCTCGCAAGCATCTTCTCACGTGGCTAAACCAGTAGCACTTTAACATTTCAAAAAAACTTTCATCATCCCCTCCTTAGTTACCCAAATCCTCTTATTTATAGAGTCCTTAAACTAACTTAGTCATGCATAAAATCTTCTCAGTTCGCCAGCTCCTGCTTAAAACTTCACACGTGTAAATTCAATATTTAACCTAGCCATGCTTAAATCCTTAATCCTACACGTCAACCTCTGTCAAATCAGATTTGCTATTTTTTTCGTCAGACCTTGCTTTCCGCCTAACCCAAACTGCAAATAACTTCAACCATTTCATGTTAATAACCTTATCGTGTGGTTATTTTTTTACTGTAAGAAATCTTCCACGTGAACTAGTCAACTTTTAGTCGCATATAACTCTTAGCATGAACTTAAACCCCTAAGCTTTCTCACAAACTTCTTCTCCGTGAAACACTTGGTTCTTCTCGTAGAGACTACCCAAAACTCCTATTCTAACATTCAAAACTTTCACTTCTTAACTTATGCAAAGACTTTTTCTCTTCTTATGGCACAACTTCTTCTGCGAACTACCTACTTAATTGCAAAAATGTATACTTAACAATAAAAGATTTTATCGCTTAATCTTATCCATGGATTTATTCAAACGCCAACTTCTTAATACTTAGTCGAATTTTACTTCCTTACTTAAATTAGAAATAGGTCTAACAGAAAGTGTTTGTATAGGTCAATAACAAGGTGAATAGGAAAAATGTTCATAGTAAGTGGAAGGATGCATGTGAACGTATCCTACTATCTCCTCCATTAGGTTGCACCATGAGATTTCTATTATTCGCTTGCATGTCGTTCTAGAGCGACCATCCATTCGGAGAGCCTAATTATAAAAGTCAGAACAACGTAAACTTCAGAAATAGATATGGTTTCTTAGGTTAACTTCAACAGTTGTCTTTCCTTTCGGTAGCCTGTTGAAGCATACCTCTAGGATCTGAAAAATGGTAGGATCACACTTACGGAATGAATTAAGTTAGTTAATGAATCCTTGGTCGAACAACAGTAGCTAAGGACTTTAGGAATATGAGTTGTCCTGATATTAGTTATTAGTTGAGATTTTCTCAATTTGGGAGAGGAGTAGCTGATCACCCTTTGGTGGCTTTTGCTCTAAACATCTAAAGTACATTGCAAAAACTAAACATTTATTGGATTAAGGTTCTTTGATTGCTTATTTATGCTGAATTGGTTGTATTATTTTGTATAATGGGTTAAGACAAAGATAACTAATATGGTCAATTTTTTGATATTTTAGCATGCCTCCTTCATTTATTCAACAGGTTAAAAACAAAAAATTAACCAGTGAAAACTATTCGACATGGAAGTCAAACCTGAATATGATTCTAGTTATTGATGATCTATGCTTCGTTTTATTGGAGGAATGTCATCCTTTCCTTTCTCAAAATGGAACTTAGAATGTCAGGGATGTATACATTGGACAAAGGCCAATGACAAGCCTACGTCTATCTCTTGTTCAGTATGTTTGACATACTAAGTAAGAAACACGAGACCATTGTCACTGCACGTCAGATCATGGAATCTCTCCAATAGATGTTTAAGAAGAATAAAAAAGAAGGTAAATATCATTTACTTGTCTTAGAAACATGTTTAGTGGAAAATGATCAAAATGCCTGGATACTTGATTTAGAAGCCACTAGCTAGCCATGCTTGCTCTTCTTTACAGGAAACTAGTTTCTTTAAGCAACTCGAGTAAGAAGAGATGACACTCAAGGTTGGAACAGGACTTGTCATTTCAACTCGTGTAGTGGGAGATGTTAAGTTGTCTTTCAGAAATAGATTCATGTTTTTTAGAAAACTTGTACATAGTTCCTAAGATTAAAAGGAATCTTATATCTATTTCTTCTCTTATTGAACAATCACATAATGTAACCTTTTCTTTAAATGAAGCATTTATTTCTAAGAATGGTATACATATTTGTTCGACTAAGCTTCAAGACAACTTGTATGTATTAAGACCTAACGAGGCAAAAGCGATTTTAAATCATGAGATTTTTAAAACTGCTAATACTAAAAATAAAAGGCAAGGAATTTCTCCTAATAACAATACCTATCTTTGACATTTAAGATTAGGTCACATTAATCTGGATAGGATCAAGAGATTGATAAAGAATGACTTCTAAATGAGTTAGAAGATGATCCATTGCCTCCATGTGAATCTTATCTTGAAGGAAAGATGACTAAAAGACCTTTTACTGGAAATGGTTATAGAGCCAAAGAGCCCTTAGAACTATACATTCAGACCTCTGTGGTTTGATGAATGTAAAAGCTAAAGGAGGTTTTGAATACTTCATCTCTTTTATAGATGATTATTCAAGGTATGGTTATTTATATATAATGGGGCATAAGTCTGAAGTTCTTGAAAAGGTCAAGGAGTATAAGGCTAAAATTGAAAATGTATTGAGTAAAAATATTAAAATACTTCAATCTGATAAAGGTGAAGAGTATATGGATTTGAGATTCCAGGACTATATGGTAGAACATGGAATCCAATCTCAACTCTCAGTACCTGGTACACCTCAACAAAATGGTGTATCAGAAAGGAGAAATAGAACCTTGTTAGACATGGTTCGTTCAATAATGAACTAAGCTCAATTGCCAAGCTCGTTTTGAGGGCATATAATAGAGAATGTAGTTCATATCTTGAACAATATTCCCTCAAAAAGTGTTTCTGAAACACCTTTCAAGTTATGGAGAGGACGTAAACCTAGTTTTAGTCACTTCAAAATTTGGGGTTTTCTAGCACACGTGTTAGTGACAAATACCAAGAAGTTGGAACCCCGTTCAAGGTTATGCCAATTTGTTGGTTACCCTAAAGAAACAAGTGGTGGTCTATTCTTCAACCCACAAAAAACAGAGTGTTTATATCAAAAAATACTACTTTCTTTAAAGAAGACCACATGAAAGATCATAAACCACGAAGCAAATTAGTATTAAGTGAAGCTACTAAAAATCAACAAGGATTGTTGGTGAAGCTGGTCCCTCATTAAGAGTTTATGAAACCAACACATCAAGCCAGTCTTATCCTTCTTAATCGTTGAGAATGCCTTGACACGGTGAGAGGATTTTATCACAGCCTAATTCTTACTTAGATTTAACTAAAACTCAGGTTGTTATACCAGATTTATGTCCTAAAACTATTAAATTGTAAATATAATCCATTGACCGTTATAAGTAAAGTGGTATTATTGTAATTTTAATCAAGTTTTATTATTGTAATTTCAATGTTATTGACTATATTGTTAGTTTTTTCTTAATAACCCAAATCCAATAAACTAACATCCTAATTTGTTTGATGAGTCTTGAACAGTATGTAAAGACATATAGGAATCAATATTCGAGATCAGCTTAAAATGTCTACAGTATAAGGATAAGGCTAGGTACCTTATCTTAGTAACACTATGGATACGACTCACTTTGTATTTGATACAAATACAATAATCTGACGTATTCGTGTAGATGACATACGAGTGAGGGTATCCTATGCAATGAGTTTGCATAAGACAGAACCACGAAATAGTATCCTATACAAGCGACATGCGAGTGCTGGTTTCTATTTCATTAGGATATCCTAGGTAACTTATTCTTAATCTTGAGTGTATTATGAACTCCTATTGGCAAGGGATTGTTCTTTGATTTATACGCGTAAGAGTGGCCAAATTACCCACACAATATATCTATTATTTTGTGAACAAGATCGAGTGGAGAGCTGAGAACATAATTACACAAGATAAAATTCACTCCTTCTCCACTTTAAGGTAAGTAGATGAGTGTTTTCTTAGATTGTGTCTCTAGGACTTGAAGAAAGGGACCTACCCTCTCTATAGCACAAGAAGAGTTTTTGTTTATTAGTTGGACCATAAACATATTATTCATTAGAGGAACACTGGTATCTAAGGACTAGAGGTAACTTAGGGGTAAAATGTTACGAGCACTCATGAAGGACTAACTTACTGCTATTAGTCTATATCCATGGACACAAAAATATATCTATAGTGAGAAGAGTTCAGTCGTGAGTCTTTAGTGGAGTGTACACACAGTTAACGAATATTGATTAATGTGGTTCATGCATTTAGTTGTAATGCCCAAGGCCCAGGATTCATACAAGGATTTAGAATTCGAATCCTCGACATTCTCCTACGACCTCAAAGCATCAGCCTTACTATCCTTAAAGGCTTATTAGAGTGAAAGTTCTCCTTTCAGCATGCTTTGTCCTCACTCACATGCATCCTAGAAATATTCCCAGGAGGTCATCCAATATAAAATTGCTCCAAGCTAAGCATGCTTAACTTTTGAGTTCCTATCATCAAGCAACCGAAAAGGAAGGTGCACCTTGTTGGTAAAGGTATTAACTTTTAATTCTTTTAAGTTGTTCTAAAAATTACTTTTATGTCCTCATGATCCCTCTTATTCAGACATGATACGGGTTCGTTCATGTCTCCCTCTTAATCTTGGGCGTTACATTAGCCAATTAATCTCATATCATTGTAGTTTTGGATCTGTAGGTCCATTAAGTCACATTCCTTGCTTGTAAACAGTAATGAGATTTATTTATATAGGTTGTAATTTGAAATATGTAAATTTACTTTGGAAATTAGTATAATGTATGGTGATACATTATAATATAAAGTTTATATTTTAATCAAACTTTATTATATAAATTTAATTTTAGATGTAATTCAAAATTAATTTATGAGAAATAAAATATTTGAATGAGTTCAAATATTAATTTAATGTGAATTTGATTCATGTTAAAATTATTGGTTATGAGAGAAATTTATTTCTGAATATGATTCAAAATTAATTTAAGTTAACTATAAGATATTTAATTTAGCTATTAATTAATTAGATAATTAATTAATAGTTTAGTTTTAGGGAAATTTTTAAAAATAGCAAATTGTATAAAATACTTGCAACTTATAGCATATTCTATCACTGATAGTCGTTGATATGCTATAGTGATAGAAAACTATCATTGATAGAATCCAAAATTTTGCTATAGCTTGTAAATATTTTAATTTATTTTGCTATTTTTAAAAATACCTCTTAACTTTATTTTATTTAATTAAATTCATATAAAACTACAAGATATTGGCGAGATGTTCATTAAAAATAATTTAAATGAAATATTAAGTAAATATGATTTAATTAATTAATAATTGATTAATTATTTAATTAGTAGATTTGAAATTTTTATTAATTTAATATTTTTTAAATTAATAGAATCTCATGATTCTCTCCTACTCCCTCAAGGAAAGGGAGTCTATATGCAGAAGAAAAAAAAAATTCTTAATTAAAAAAACCAATGTTTTTGCTCTATGCAAAAATTTCTCTAAACTTTTTTTTCCATCCGAATTGGTTCCCACAAATCAATCTCATCCCATAGGATAGAAAGGTCTCCGATGGATGGTGTTCCAATTTGAAGTTTTTTGATTTAGAGGCATCAAACTAAATAAGTTTTTTATTCTTTATATCTTTTAATTTAAAAACATGTTTAGCGTTTAAGTTAAGCTTTCCAATTCAGTTTCCAAACTAAATAAGGGATTTCCAAGTTAAATTAAGGAATGATTCTGTAAAATCTTTCGCTGCTAAGAGCTTTAATCCCTTCAAATTTATTATTTTAAATTCCAAAGTTACCCTAATTTCTTTTCCTTCTCGCACTCGTCCTCTTCCCTTCTTAAATTTTTGCAACTTGGTTCAAAAATCAAGCTTTCTTAAACTGAAAAAAAAAATCCAAATCAAGCTTTCCAATTCAATTTCCATTTAATTGTTTGTTTCTCCTTCCTCTTTTCTTCAATTTTCTTTTTTCGATTTCAATTTTGAAAATCTCAAAAACACATTTATAAATGGAAACAAAGAGAGAAAAATGAAGAGAGACATTGATAACCAAACATGACCGACTGCAAGTAAAGTGGTGGTGAAAGATGGAGATAACAAACTAGTAACCATTTTTTTTGTAAGGTAAAATATATCAATCGGCTGCATGAAAGAGATGTGGGGTGGGGTTGCAACATGCCTAATAAGAGATGAGTTTTCTTTTTTCTTTTTTCTTTTTTAATTTTTAAATTAAACTTAATAAATTTGTGGGGTTGTATTGTATATTAAAATAATATGTTTTTATGTGAATCGCGAAGAATCCTTAAAAATTATAAAAATGAACTTATTTACAAAAATTTCATTGGTTTTAATTGAATTAAATGTCTTTAATAATATGTCAATTAGATTGAGATTGATTACATTTTAGTGGAATAGTTGGACTTATTTATTGAGTTACATGTAACATATACGGTTTGAGATGTGGAATTCATCACAAATAAATATAAGATAGCAATTAGATAACCCAATTAATATCAAAAGAAATTAGACGTGGCAAATAATAAAGCTAATTAGATGACGATCAAAAGACAACTAAACAATATAAAAAATTACTATGATAAAAAAAAATAGAGTAGTCAACAGGTAATCAATTGACTATGTAATTAAAATTGAAAAAAAAAATAGTCTGATGATAGTTAGAAGGGAATGAAATGACTTTCTTAAAATACTAACTATAATTGAAAAAAAATAGTTGAAGGTAACCAAAGAAAGGTAATCAAATGACTATCTATTAAGACTAATTAAAATTGAAAAAAAAAATAGAAGGTAATAAGATGAACATCACAAGATAATCAAATTAAATGATTATCTCATAAGGCTAAAATAAAATTGAAAAATTAAAAAGTAGGTGTCACAAAATGTAATCGAATTACTATCTCAGAAAGCTAACTAAAATTGAAAAAAAAATAGAAGGTAATCAAATGACAATCATAAGATAATTAATTGAATGACTATCTAAGTATTTTCTGGTTGTGGCTAAGCTTCCTATAAATGACAATGGGATGATCGACAATGTTGTGTAGATTATAAAAAATGGATGGTAATCAGAAATTGCTTAGTAATTGACCAAAAAAAAAGTGTAAGACAATTAGATGACAATTATAATGTAATAAAAAAATCCTTATCAATTGACAAAAACTACAATATTAAATTACTTCATACTTGACAATAACTAAAAGATAATGAGATTATTATCATAAACTAATTAGTAATTATAAAATATAATTGTATGGTCATCAAATAACAATTTTGGTATCATTTGTCATTAAATAATAATCAATATTAAATTAAATAACAATCAGATGGTAAATCGGTATCATTAACAATATACATCAAAAACAATCAGAGATTAATCATACAATAATCAAATAGCAATCGAAATTATTGATAATTAGTGGTAATCAGATGACAATCTAATAATAATCAGACGGTAATCGAATGCAGTTCTACATTTTTACTATGAGGGCATTTTGGTCATCCAACAATTTCAATTGGGATGGGCTTGTTAATTTTTCTCAAATTTGGTCATCCAAAACTTTTCTCAAATTAAGGTTTGGACATATTTCAACCCTTACATCAAATTTAAATCAAACTCATGTACTAAATTCATAGTTTGATTAATTTGACATGTTGAATTAAGCAAAAAAAGAAAAAGAAAAAAAAAGCTCGTATTTTGATTTCAAATTTATATTTTTCGAGATTCATTCATCCATATACGTGCATAAATCTCGAAAATGGAGCAGTTGTTGAACAAAAAATTTTGAGGCCAATCTCAAATTGTCACACCATTTACTAAATTAATGATGAAAAAACATAAATAATTGAATTTGGAACTAATTAAAAAAATTGACATGTGTCCCAAATTAAAAGTGAAGACATGAATTGGCTAATGCTATTGATGTCACATGTCTTCATTATGATCGTTGAATCAATTTAATTATTTTGGTCTAATTAAATATTATTTACTTTAGCTAAGTTCAATTGGCCCAAAAATAAGCTTAATTTAGCCTAAAGGCTAAATATGAATCAAACCCATGTGATTAAACTCATGGATCTAGTCCATTGACCAACCAGGCTCAAGCCCACAAAGTTCACTAGAGAACTCTATAAATAAAAGACTTCTTCTTCTCATTTGTTAGAGTTGAAAATTTTTTACTCCAAAAGGTATAGAGAGAATTCTCCAAAGAGCTAGAAAACTCTTTAATTTCTGAAGTCAACCATCCTCGAAGATTGAAGCTCCTTTGAAGATGCAAAATTTCTTCCAAGACTCCAAATGCAAGAACATCATGTGCTATGTTTCCTCCAAATCAAGCATAAGCATTCAACTGAGAGAGAATCAGAGGACCAAATTCTAAAGATCAAACAACATCGCATCAAATCAACACAAATACAACATCAACTCAAGTTCAACTCCACGAATCAAATTTCTTCAAAAATCTTGTGCGAACAAATTAGCACGTCCAGTGAGACATCTCTACCTCTCATCTCTATCTCGTCATGTAAATTTACAAGCAAACCAATAGCACCAAAGAAAGTTGCATCCAAATCTTATGTTACAAGTGACGCCTACACGGGACCTATCACCCGCAGTTGTTCTATGGGGATCATCCGAGAGTAGAATCAAGGTTTTGCCATCGCGGAGAGCATCCTTAAGTAATTGATGGAGTTGAAGGGATAAAAGCCCTCGACAGTGGAAGATTTTATAGAACCATTCCTCAATTTAATTTGGAAATCCCAAAATATTAGTACGTAGGCAAAAATAATTAAGAAACTAATTTTCTAATTAAGCATGCTTTAATAAAGTATAGATTAAAGAAAGAAAAACATACGTAGTTTGACATCTCTGAATCTACTAAATCTCCTAATTTGGGGACACCACCCATCCGAGACCTTCCTATCCTCTGGGATGAGATTGGTTTGTGGGAACCAATTGGGATGGAAAAAGTTTTCAAAAGAAACTATTTTGAAGAGAGCCAAAGTATTGGTTTTTTCCTAATTTTCAAAAACTGTTTTTCTTTCGCATATTTATAGCTCCCTTTCCTTGAAGGAGTAGGAGAGAATCATGAGATTCTATTAATCAAAAAATATTAAATTAATTAAAATTTCAAATCAACTAAATTATTAATTAATTAATTAATTAATTAGTAATTAATTAAATCAATAACTAATACCAGAATAACTCATATTTCTATAGTTTTTAGCTACAATTGTTTGGTTAAGGATTCATTAACTAACTGAATTCATCCCATAAGTGTGACCCTACCATTTTTAGAGTCCAGAGGTACGCTTCAACAAGCTACCGAAAGGAAAGAAAACTATTGAAGATTAACCTAAGAAACCTTATCCATTATTTGAGTTTTCGTTGTTCTAACTTCTATAATCAGGCCCCCCAAAGGGATGATCGCTTAGGATGACATGCAAGCGGATATTAGAAAACTCACAGTGCAACCTAATGGAGCAGATTGTAGGATACGCTGACACGCATCCTTCTTCCACTTACTCTGAATATTTTTCCTATATATCATTTTTCTCCCACTAAAATGTTCTATTAATTTATGTTTTGGTGTACTTAGCTAAATTCCAGCTAAATGAATCTAAGTCTATTACTATTATAACTCTTATAATAAAATTTTACTCTAAATTTCTAAGTGTATTAAACCATTTAATTTACCTAGTGACATCTCATGCTTAATAAGAATAAGTTAATTCAATGTTGGTTTTGGGTCAGTTCCCAGGTAGAAGGTGTTCTGTAAACCGTCAACTTAAGTACCCCCAGCCTTAGACAGAACTTTATCGGTGGATTTCCCTTATAACCTTAAATCCTATTTACTCTAAAGTTTCTAGGTGTATTAAATCATTTCATTTACCGTGACATCTTATACTAATAGGTATAAGATTAATTCAACGCCAATTCTGGGTTAGTTCTCATGTAGGAGGTGTTTTCGTAAACCGTCAACTTATGTATCCTCAGGACAGAACTTTACCAGTGGAGTTCATTTATAACCTTAAATCTTATTTGTCCTACTTAGTTTCATTAAACTAAAATAAGACATAATTCTAATTCTATTAGAATTAATGTGATCTTAGGTCTATTTAATTTTAAACAATTTAAAATTAAGTCAAATTAATTCTAATATCCTATGTTTGAATGCAACTCTTTATTATAGGTTGACGATTTCTAATTATCAAATTTTATAACTATTATAAAATTAATTAATTCGTCCAATAATATGCATACTATGGTTTAATTTTTTAAAACAAATTTTAATTTAAAAAAAAAATCATGCAACATGCTAAACATTACTTTAATATAACAATTATATTATTTATGGAGACTATGCTCAATGCAAATTGATTGAAATTTTAATCAATACAACACTTATATTAAAAAAATAATACATGTAAATCAATCAAGCATACACAAGACTAAATAATGTCATGCATTATGCGTACCCAATTTCATATATTTAAAATATCAACATACTTTAAATAAAACATGAAATTCAAAATCATGCTTTAATAGTATAACATTTATAATATATAAAAGGGAAATTTTTAAAAATAGCAAATTTTACAAAATATTTACAACTTATAGCAAATACTATCACTGATAGTCATTGATATGCTATAGTGATAGAAGACTATCATTGATAGAATCCAAAATTTTGCTATAGCTTGTAAATATTTTAAATTATTTTGCTATTTTTAAAAATGCCCCTATATAAAAATGCATGAACATGCTTAACTTAAGGTGGGATTTATCTAAATGGCATCCTCAAAGCATTTAAATAACAATGAAGAACCAAAATTGGTCTCAAAACCTTCAAAAAGCTTCCAAACCTTGAACCGGTCCAAAAATGGAAGAACCAATGCAAAAAAGTAAAGAACCGACCCAAAAATGGAGAACCAGCCTAAAAATAGCTAAACCAAAGCTGATCGCATGAACCAAGCCAACCGCACGCCAAACAGCCGACCGCACACTAAACCCAGCTGAATCGTACCTGAGCCTGTCATCGAGCCTCCAAGCCGCATCTCTTGTGCTCTGTTGTTGTCAGTCTTACCTTAAACTAGACACGCACGTAAATTTTTTGTCTCATTTTCTGTGTTGTTGAGTAAATCCTCCCATTAGAGGCCTTCAGGTGGTTTGTTTTGGGCAAATTTGATACTTATTTTCTCATAAAAATACCAGAAATCCAAAATAGGACTCTAATTTACCAGATTTACAATAAAAATTGTCCAAAAATGCAAGGGCCCTTACATGATCATATAAAAAAAATTATAAATCTAAGGTCAAATTTTACAGAACACATTCAATACAAACTTCATTCATAATGCAAAAATCTCACCTAAGCCAATGCAAATTTTAAAATTTCTAATTAAAATTTAAGATGGCTCTGATATCAATTGAAGAGATAAAAGCCCTTGACAGTGAAAGATTTTATAGAATCATTCCTCAATTTAATTTGAGAATCCTAAAATACTAGTATATTGGCAAAAATAATAAGAAACTAATTTTCTTATTAAACA
The DNA here is from genome assembly GCA_037974545.1 of Cucumis variabilis. Classification (NCBI taxonomy): domain Eukaryota; kingdom Viridiplantae; phylum Streptophyta; class Magnoliopsida; order Cucurbitales; family Cucurbitaceae; genus Cucumis; species Cucumis variabilis. Next base: position 16,030 of record JBBPDI010106234.1, read on the forward strand.
TGCTTTAATAAAGTATAGATTAGAGAAAGAAAATTTTACGTAGTTTGAGGTCTCTAAATCTACTAAATCTTTAAATTTATGGACACCACCCGTCGGAAATCTTTCAATCCTCTGGGATGAGATTGGTTTATAGGAACCAATTGAGATAGACAAAGTTTCAGAGAGACTATTATGCAAAGAGCAGAAGCATTGGCTTTTTCTTAATTTTAAAAAACTGTTTTTCTTTTGCATATTTATAACTCCCTTTTCTTGAGGAAGTAGGAAAGAATCATGAGATTCTATTAATTTAAAACATATTAAGTTAATAGAAATTTCAAATCAACTAATTAATTAATCAGTTAGTAATTAATTAAATTAGATTTAATTAATATTTCATTTAAATCATATTTAATCAATATCTCTCCAATATCTTATTTAATTAAATCAAATTTAATTAAATAAAACTAAACTAAACTATTAATTCATAAAGTAAATTTGAACATTTCATATTACAACCAATATAAATAAACCTCATTACCTTTTACGAGCTAGGAAGAGGACCTGATGGACCTACAAATCAGAAGCTACAACGATATGAGATTAATTGGCTAAACTTATTAACCACATTAATCAATATTCGTTCACTGTGTGTACATTCCACTAAAGACTAACAGCTGAACTCTTCTCACTGTAGATATATTTCTGTGTCCACGAATATAGACCAATAACTGTAAGTTAGTCCTTCACGAGTGTTTGTAACACCAGTAGGGTCAAATTATTGTTTTATCCTTAGGTTACATCTAGTCCTTAAATACTAGTGCTTCACTAATGAACAACTTGTTTATGGTCCAACCAATAAATAGAAACCCCTCTCGTGCCATAGAAAGGGTAGGATCCTTTGTTCAAGTCCCGAAGATGCCATTTAATAGAACCTTCATCTACTTATCCTGAAGTCGAGAAGAAGTTAATTATGTCTTGTGAAATTATGTTATCTTGTGTAATTACGTTTCCAACACCCCGCTCGGTCTGTTCCCCAAAATGATAAGCATATTTAGTCGATAATCTGGCCACTCTCACCTATACAAATCAAAGGACAATCGCTCACGAACAAAAATTCATAATACACTCAGGATTAAGACTAATTTACCTAGGTCGTCCTAATGAAATAGAAACCTAACTAGTTATGGAGTTCATCTAGTGGTTACTATTTCATGGTCCGATCTTATGCAAACTCATGACATAGAATACCCTCACTCACATATCACCTACATAAACATGTATTGGATCATTGTATTTGTATCAAATACAAAGTAACTCGTATCCATAGTGTTGCCATAATAAGGTACCCAGCCTTATCCCTATACTATAGGTACTTTAAGTTGATCTCGAATATTGATCTATGTATGTCTCTACATATTGTTCAAGACTCATCAAATGGCTTAGGATGTTAGTTTATTGGATTTGGTTTATTAAGATAAAACTAATAATATAATCAATAACATGTATCATAATAATAACACTTTACTAATAACGATCAATGAATTATATTTACAATCTACGAGTTTTAGGATATAAATCCCAACAGGAGTCTCCTAAGGCTGGGATTGTCTTCAAGGAAAAATTTTTGTATGATGACTCGAATTCTACCTATATAAAGTCAAAGAGAAAAGCACTTCCTGATGTGATGTTTGTGATGATTGTTGATGTAACGATCGAGGCTGCCATGGCAGAGATGGAAAGGAAAATTAATCTCCTAATGAAGGTTGTTGATGAACGAGACCACAAATCATAGCTTTGAGAGAGCAAATGTAGACTCATGAAACTACTGAATTGAGTCAAACTTTTATTGTCAAAGTTGGGGACAAAGGGAAGAATATGGTTTAAAAAATTAACCACTACAACAATCAACTTCTGTGGCTTCCTTTTCAGCTCTTCAATTACAAGATATGATCACAAACTCCATCAGAGCTCAGTATGGAGGCTCATCCCATATTTCTTTCATGTACTCTAAGTCGTACATCAAAAGAATTGACAACTTGAGAATGTTACTTGGGTACCAGCCTCCAAAATTCCTACAGTTTGATGAAATGGCAACCTGAAACAACACATCGCTCACTGATAACATGTATAAATAACCATTATTATAACTCCTCTTATTACAATAATGAGGTCAAAACGCATAAGAAGATAATCAAAGTGTGTGACTTATATTGTAATTACATAATTATTTAGAAATACATCTTACATAAGTATCATGCCTGTTTTACATGGTTTTCATGTTCAAACTCAGGGTAAGTGGACAAAAACACTATGGACATCTCGAGCACAGACAATGCGATGTGAACTCGTCTGACGAATAGGATCTCCAGACGATGATCCACATCATCATGTGAGGAAAGATCACTAGAAGACAAAAATGGTAGTTGGAGTGATGTGACTTCATAAGGTCGAGGTTAGTACTGACGATCTCAAAGGAATAGAAATTTTCCACCTAAAGTTGTCTATAAAAGTTCTTCACCCCACCTAGAAGAGGGGGTTTGCATGGGCCAACTAAGGGTCTAAATAGACCATGAAAGAAAGTTTCAATGAACTACAAATGTAAAGAGTTCATTCTTCTTCTTCCACTAAGGCCATGTTGTGAGAAAGAGAGAGCTCGAAGCCTAAGTGGAGAAGAAGGTCATTCCCCTTTGTTTCCTAACTTGTAATATTGTTTCATTGTTCTATCTTCCATTTTGTATTTTTTGTAATGTATATGTGTATAGTGCATGTGGCCTACGACCTACATTCTTTGCATGTATTACATGTTTATGCCTTTTCAATCCAACATTCCTTTACTCTCCACTAGTCAATGTGTTATTTGTAGCTTAGGTAGATGATAAGTTCTTGATAAGGGGTGTTACTTATAAGTCTTATCGCGTTAGTTGAGCTATTTTCATCACTTGCCAGCGTAAATCGTCAACTACCTGAGAGGGAAAGTAGCTAGGACCTAACTAACACGTGCAGGGAGGAGTTTTGTCTTCCCTTTCTAGATCATTTCCAACATTTGTATCCAGGTAGGAGAGCACTTGTGGACAGTGGACACCAAGAGGTTGCACTCCTTAATCGTGAAATCATATACGATTTACAAGCAATCCCTTCTAGATATAACTTGCCAATTCATACTTAGTCATATTGATCTCTAAAAAAAGACCATGTGTGGTATATAATGACTTTTAGAGAAGCAAGCCTTAATCATAAGTATGGTTTAGTGAGTTATATCACATCAAGATTATCTTGTTACTTAGTTACATGATAATACGTAGACATTCCTTCCTTCATTTCTTTAAAACAAGCTAGTTCGCACCACCATACCACTTTCTTATCCCCTTTTTACACACTCTCACTACTTAGTTTAGTTATTAAGTAGATTAGTATTTCTTACATTTGTTATTCTTTAATTCTTTCACATCGTCTGAATTGGAAGTAAATCCTAGAACTAATATCTTGAATCAATTCCCTGTGTTCAACCCTGGATCACCAAGGTAAACTTGCTGTTTTGCTTGCACTTTGGCCCACAGTAGGAAGACTTGTACTCAACAAGGACTAAGCTATTACACGATGAAGAGGCATATAATGAGCATTTTGCATGCCCCATAACTTATCGCTTAGGATTAATCACACAATACAGAAAATTATGGTGAGCATCTTAAGCGCAATGAACCTACTTAGTAATGTATTGTATTTGTATTATACACATATGAAACGCTAAGTTCACATACAAAATCGCAGTCCACCCACTTTATCGAAACATGCGAGAATGCAGCATTAAGAGGAGATCAACTGGTCAAATAGTTTGTTCAAAGCTTGAAAGGAAATGCTTTTGAGTGGTATACTGATTTGGAGCCAAAAGTCATTAACAGTTGGGAACAACTAGAAAAGGAGTTCCTCAACTGCTTCTACAAAACCATACGTACTGTAAGCATGATGGAGCTTACAAACATGAAACAAAGAAAGGGAGAGCTAGTCATTGACTACATCAACCGATGGAGGGCTCTGAGTCTTGACTGCAAGGATCGACTCACTAAACTATCTGTTGTAGAAATGTGCACCCAAGACATGCACTTGGGGACTCCTCTACATTCTGCAAGGAATAAAGCTCTAAATATTTGAAAAGTTGGCAACTCGAACTCATGATATGGAGTTAATCATTGCTAGTGGAAAAACTAAGGATTTTCTTGTTCCTGAAGTAAAGAAAGACAAGAAAGAGACGAAGGGTGCCAAAAAGATAGTGAAGAGCACTGTGAAAGAATCTATTATCGTGAACACGATCCCGCTAAATTTCATCAAAAGAAAGGAAGCGAGAGCTAAAAAGAAAGATGATGGACACGAGAGGCGATGTCTGACTTTGCAAGAAAGACAAGAAAAAGTTTACTCATTTCCTGATTGAGATATTGCAAACATGCTAGAGCAACTACTGAAGAAGCAGCTGATCCAGCTACTAGGATATAAGTGATTTGAGTAAGCAGGAAAGGTAGATGATCCAACCTACTACAAGTATCATTGAGTCATAAGTCACCCAGTAGAGAAATGTTTTGTGCTTAATGAGCTAATTCTAACATTGGCTCATACGAAAAAGAACGAGCTAGACTTAGAGGAGGTAGCTCAAACAAATCATGCTATAGTGACAAGAATGTCAGATGCTCCTTCGTCAACATTGAATTTTGAACAAAGGGAAAGCTTGGTCCAATTCGAGACCTTTGAGTCTATAATTGTCTAGCTCTATCAGGAAGTCTCATTTGAGGATCCTCAAGGAGAGGAAAGATCAGTCGAAGAAAACAGTGAAGGGTGGATAGTTGTGACTTGTCGAAAGAAAAAACAGTCGACTATGATTCAAAAAGAGTCCTTATCCTACCAAAATTATAGAAGAGGGAATAAGACTTAAAAGAATAAGAAAAAGAAGAAGACTCATAAGCTTAAGCTTGTTCATTAGGAAGGCAAGGATTTCCCTTGACCTCAGTGCTTAGTAACCTTGGCGGACTTCTTTCCAACAAACTTCCTTTGTGATCATCAAGATGAAGTCCTAGAAGTTGTTGTGCGTCAAGTTATCAATGTGACGAAGGAAGAAAGCATCCATCCAAGATATTAGAAAATGAGGAAGGATTAAAAGACCTATCGAGGTTCAATGTGGAGGATCTATTGTCACTTCCTCAAGAAACCAAAATGATTCTTATTGATGCATTGATAAATTCAGGAGCATCAAGGTTGAAGTCAACAAATTGATTGAATTAGGATTCATTGGCGAGGTCAAATATCCAACGTGGATAACAAACATTGTCCCTATAAAAAAAAAACGACCAGCTTCGCGTTTCTGTGGACTTTTATAATCTGCATAATGATGCCCTAAAGATTATTTTCCTTTTCGTCTGGATATAACCAAATACGAATGGCTCTCTTAAATGACAAAATGACAACCTTCAAGACTTCAAAAGGAATATACTGTTACAAGGTGATGCCTTTCGGATTGAAAAATGTTGGTGCTACTTATCAACGTATTATGCATAAAGTATTTAACGATATGTTGCATAAGCATGTCGAGTGTTATGTTGATGACCTTATGGTCAAATCCAAGAGATGACAAGACCATTTGAAGGACCTAAAAGTTATGTTCAACCACTCAAAAATATCAGCTGAGGATGATCCCTTTCAAGTGCACGTTCGATGTGACGTTAGGAAAGTTTCTTGGCTTCAATGTATGCACTGAGGGATTGAAATAGACCAATCCAAGATTGATGCCATTCAGAAGATGTCAAGGCCAAAGAGTTTGCATGATCTAAGAAGTCTCCAGGGATGATTGGCTTACATCCAAAGATTCATTTCTAACATGGTCAATCAATGCCAACATTTTCAAAAGCTTATGAGAAAACGAAAAAAAAAATGTGTGGGATGAGGCTTGTAAGAATGCCTTTAATAGCATAAAGAAATACTTGCTTATTCCCTAATGCTAGGAGCTCCAGCACCTATCTAGTCGTTGATACTATGCTTTGCTGCACAAGAAAGGTCTATAGGGGCATTGTTGACACAAGAGGAGGAAAGGGAAAGGATTGTGTTCTCTACTATCTAAGCAGAACCTTAGCTGGGGCTGAAGTTAACTATTCTCTCATTGAGAAGATGTGCCTTGCACTGTTCTTTTCCATTGATATGTTAAGGTATTATATGCAAGCCTTCACAGTTCATCTAGTGGCAAAGGCTGACCCTCTAAAGTATGTTCTGTCTAGGCCAATCATCTTTGGATGCTTAGCTAAATGGATGGTTCTACTCCATCAATATGGCATTGTCTATATTTCACAAAAGACAATAAATGGCATTGGCAGACTTTTTAGTAGACCACCCAAATTCATTAGATTGGAAGTTATGTAAAGACTTGCCAGACGATGAAGTTTTCTTCACGAAAGTTATGGAACTTTAGACTATGTACTTTGATGGTGCAGCACGAAGAAGTGGTGTGAGGGCAGACATCGTCCTCATTTCTCTTGAGACACATATGTTACCTTACAGCTTTACGCTCACTAAATTGTACTCGAACAATGTGACTGAATATCAGATTTTGATAATTGGCCTTCAAATAGCGTTGGAAATTGGAGTATCATTCATAGAAATTTATGGTGATTCAAAGTTGATAATCAATCAACTCTCGCTTCACTATGATGTGAAATATAAAGAATTGAAGCCATGCTTCACTTATGCTCTATAATTAATGGAAAGGTTCAGCAGCGTGATGCTGGAACATGTTTCTAGAGTAAAAATAAGAGGACAGATGCATTGGAAAATTTGGCCACTTCCTTGATGATGTCAGATGATGTAACTCTGAATATACCACCTTGTCAACGATGGATTATGTCTCTAATTGTGTTTGAATGTCAAGAGGCAATCGTGATGACATCCCATTTGATTGATGAAAAGGATTGTTGTCAATCCATCATAGAGTATCTTGAACATGGAAAGCTTTCAAAGGATTCTCGTCATAAAATTGAGGTACGAAGAAGAGTTGCACACTTCATTTATTACAAGGAAACCTTATATTGTTATTCTCTTGAAGGGCTCTACCTTCGATGTCTTGGAAAGGAAGAGTTGATAAAAGCTCTAAAGGAAGCACATGCAGGTGTCTATGAAGCACATCAATCAGGACCAAAGCTTCAATTCAGCCTAAGAAGAATGGGCTACTACTGGCCTAAGATGATCGAAGATTCAATGGACTATGCAAAAAAGTGTGAAGCTTGTTAATACCATGCAAACTTCATACACCAACCTCTAGAGCCTCTTCATCCAACTGTCGCTTCCTGGTCATTCGAGGCTTGGGGACTCCATCTAATTGACCCCATTTCACAAAAATTATTAATAGGACATTCTTATATCCTTGCAGCAATAGACTATCACTACAAGAAATAATACTTACGATAGCTAACGAAAAAGGCTATAAAAGACATTTCATAGCTTTTTTTGAAAGTTATGACAACCCATGTTATTAAAAGTCTGCGACTTTTTATAGCCTTTTCATAGAGCTATGGCGGATGCTATAATAGAGTATACATATATAGCTTAAAAATGATGCTATAAATCCATTTGATAGCTTTTTTTAGTAAAGCTATAATATATTTACATAGCTAAAATCAAATGCTATATTTGACATATAATGACATTTTTTTAAGGTTATAATATATTATTTCCAACTATAATTATATGTCATAACAATGCTATTTAATCCATTATAATCCCTATTATTATTATGGTATTAACCTTTTGGTAGCTCTCTTTTTTTTTTTTTTTTTGCTATACAAAAATTTCTATAGCGTTTGCTCATGGCTATAAAATAGGTAATTTCTTTATAACAATAATTTTTAAATTAATTAGATTTTCATAAATTGTGTAAGTACTCAATTTTAATTTAAATCCAAACACATGAAACACTTCATAATAAACCAAACACCATAACCATAACTTCCATTGATAACATCAACATTACAAAATAATTGTTATTCAAACTAAACAAGCTAAGATAAAGTATACTAGCTCTCAAAATGCACTTGATTCATCAAGTATTCAAGGTTATATTATTAATGTAGTTGAGTTGTCATTGTTGGTTCTCTTTTGCTTTGGTAAGGTATCATTTCATCCACACCTACATGAATATATGAAATATATATCAATATATGATTATGAAATACTAATAACAGTCACTTAAGCAAATAAATATAGATAAATAAGCTTAGAAAAAATAACATACTAGTAATCAATTTTTCACTCCCTCCCTCCCTTATCTTTCTAACATTCTACCACCCAATAATATATGACTTTATAGCAAGTTACGCCCATTTGTTACAAATAAAAATAACAAAAATGGACCAAACTAATTAATTTTAAAACATGGGATTAAAGGGAAAGCAATACATAAATCAATTACACCTCTTGTACTTACAAATCATCTAAGTTTACTAAAGAATAAAATTTTGTGCTAGCTATACAACAAGAATTACTCTAGTTTAGAATCAGTAGGCATTGGAAGGAAAAAAAAGAGATAGCAAATCCACATACCGAAGTTAAGAAGAATTGGTAGGCATTAGAAGGAACGAAGTAAAGATTGAGGACTTTAATGGAATATAATCTTCAATAATCTTCAAGACAAGAAAAGTAAATTGCAATCGAAGGGCACATTGTCAATATGTCATTTTCTCAATGTGGTAATGATAAAAATTAGACAATGGGAAAACCATTTCCCAAAAAGCACAAAAAGGTATGCAATTCATCATTCATTCAAACAACATCGAACTCTTGCCAAAATATTCATTCTTTATAGATCATGGAGTCAAATAAATTGTAACAATAACATACACCTTCGCTTATCTATTATGCAATATTTCAAGTAAGAACTCTTCAATATTCAACAGTAAAACATTATTTTCATAACATCAGCCAAGAACTTGTTTGAGGAAATAGAGATCAAAGCGAAAATTTTCCCATTCTAAAATTGATCAAATTTGAAACACTAACTATAAAACATGATGAAAAGGCTTACAAAAAATTGCCAGGCTTGCACAAATTGATGAAACGACATAGATAAAACTTAAAAGAGAAATTGCAAGTACATACTGCCTTAGCAAAACTTATTACATTCTTCAAAACACAATCCTTAGCAACAATAATAGTGTATTACAGAGAACTAGCAAGTGGTCCATTTTTTAGAGCATGTTCCTTTGCAAACTTGCAAGCCTGTTTGACAGCTAAAGCATCCATACCATCCACCTATAACCCAAAATTATGATCATAAGTTCCTTTCTTTTTTCTTTTTTTCCTAAGAACTTAAGAAAGAAAGGAAACAACATCAAAAGAAATGCCACAAATAATTAAAAATAAGATACAGAGACATTGGAGGGTATCGTTTGAGGATCTTCAATCTTTCAAAAAAAACTATAGATATAATAACAGATTTTTTTATTAAAATATCAGAATAAATAGTTCGATGTTCAAAAGAAGGTCAATAAAATGAATCATGATGTGAACATAGAAAGCAATAAAAAGAAAAAGGAAAGTGATTCTGATAATTAATTAAAAAAATCTGTTACTAAATCATGATATGAACACGGAAAGCAATAACGAAACAAGAAATATTAACAAGAAATTCTAGTGAATGCA
>JBBPDI010106250.1:0-10067 GCA_037974545.1 Cucumis variabilis
ACACCAGCACCCACTAAACACTGGCCTCGATGGTTCTTACCACAACTCATGCATGGTGTTCGCCTGACTGTACTAGCAACAAACTCCTTACCTGGTTGCGGTCTTACTGTTGATCTAGTGGATTGACTAGGTATGCTCTGGCTTTGTCTTTAAAAAACACTACCATAATTCATGTTCCTCGATGTTTGGCCTTCAGACCGATTCTTAAAGTCTTGATGGCTTGAAATATTTACCCCAGGAGTGAACCTTCGCTGCTCATGTTCTCTATATCCACTAGCTGTTGAAGCCCCACGACTAAGCTCCACTGTTGATTTCTCTTCTGTTATACTTTGCTCCACACGAAGGGCAGTCTCCACTAACTGAGAAAAATCCATCCGTTTAGCAATGGCTGTAACTGGGGTACGTATTTTAAAACGCAACCCTCTTTCAAACCTTTAACACCTATCACTTTCAGATGCCACAATAACGTTAGCATATCGTGAAAGCTCGGTATACTTCCTCTCGTACTCAGCCACTGAAAGTGATCCTTGTTTCAACCCTAGAAACTCATCCCCTCTTGACCTCGCAGTAAGTACTAGGATAATACTTATCCTCAAATATGCCTCTAAAAGTCTGCCAATCTAAAGTACGTGCATCACTGTGCCTAGTTAAAATAGATTTCCACCATCCTTCAGCCTCCTTCTGCAATAAAAATGTGGCCAATCTAACCTTTCGCTCCTCAGGACAAATCATCACGTCAAAACATTTTTCAAGCATATTCAACCAATTCTCTGCATCAGCTGAATCTGTGGAACCTTCAAACACTGTAGCCCCTAACTTCTTCAGTCGTTCAATTCCGTATGCCTTTTCTGGATCACTAGGCTCTGCTCTCTCTGGCCTTCCTATCTCCTGTGCAGTTCTCACAAACTGCTCATTTCCTGCCCCAATTGGAACTCTTGGGGTATTAAATTCCCCTTCAGACTGACCTTGGGTAGGACCTTGCATCCCGTCCTGATTCTACCTGCATCGTCTGCTAGTACGTGGTGGCATGACTCCTATAATATGTCAACACATTAGACATACTACAGATACTTAACTCGAATGCATGATACTAAATATCTACTCACATGTTAATCATTAATAGACTTAATTCTAACCTTACTTACACCATACTCCACTAGCTCCCTCTAAGCTAACTTGACTTTAATCTATTTACTTTCGAATTTCTTCTTAGAGCCAACCGCTCTATCTTAATTCCCATGAAGCTAACTTCTCTGATATCCCTTACCTATTCTCTTTGAAGATCCACCAATCTTCAGTCCCTTTTCTTGAATAACCCTCCCACTAAGTTGAAGCAGTCTCAACTCTTGAGAAGGATGTGACTGACTAGATATACTTGAGTGGATGAACTAGGTATATTTGTAACATCTTTGAAAATCTCGTTGAATACAAATTTACTGCGAGGTTGATGATCCCTCATGTGATCTTCGTTTAAGAATGTGGCATTTATTGATACAAGTATCTTGTATTCTTGAGAATCGTAAAACAGACCACCTTTTGTTTCCTGTTGGTAACCTACAAATAGGCATAATTTTGAATGCGTTCCACTTTCTTAGATTTTGCACCAACACATATGCCATGCATTCCATATTCTAAAGTGGCATAAACTATAATTTTACGTTTTTTCTAAAGCTCATAAGGTGTTTCTACAAAACTTTTAGATAGAATGTTATTCAAAACATGGACAACAAATTCTAATAAATATTCCAAAAAGGAATCGAGCAACTAAGCTAAGCTAATTATAGAGCGAACGATGTCCACCACTGTTCTCTTTCTTCTTTTGGATACACCATTCTGTTAAGGCGTACTAGATGCTGAGAGTTGTGACAAGATTTCAAGTTCTATCAAATAGCCTTGTAATCATAAGTTCATGTACTCTCCACCTTAATCTTATCAAATTATCTTTATTGTTGTATGCAAACCTTGGATCCAAGAAATCTCTAAGTTATCTAAGGAACTCAAGAAGAGTTTAGGAGTTGAGGTTAGTTGGAGAAAGATAATTTAAGATTGATGCTACAAGATAGATTAGAAAAGAGTTTTATTATGATTGCATGATTAAGTTCAAGTGTTGTAGAAGATGTATCATTGTTTTTAAGATGATAAAATAAAAGTGTTATCATAGCTAAAGTATACTTAAGGAATGTTTAAGTTTTGGTTAATTATTAACTATTCATGTTACATACTCTAGATGGCTGAGAATGGTCATGGAAACCTCTAAGGTTAAGAATAGGGTGACCAAAGGTTGAGATTTGGTGTGGCCAAGAGGTGTCAAGATAACCTCTATAGGACAAGGCTAGATATCCAAGGGTATGTTAGGCCAGGAAGCTAGGCTAGGAAATGTCAAGAACCTCTAAAGAGGTTAGCATGCGGCTAAGAAGGAATGCCTTACAGCTAAGAGATAGGTCATGCGACCAAGAGGTGAGCTATGTGACCATAGGCCGTGTGGCCAAGGGGACATTTCGGCCAAATGCTAGTCAAGACAACATGTTTTGTTAAAGGCATTATGATATCATGGAGAGTTTAGTTGAGCAAGAGGAAGTCTTGGACGTTTTAGGAAGAAAAAATTTACTAAAGAACCCTCAAGGCAAAGGGGGTAGAGGTTGTAAAATTCAGACCTAGGGGTAGTGTCGTATGTATATGTATCTAATTTTATGTGGTGATTCATTGATCACAATCATTACATGCAAAATGGTCACTTTGTCTCTCTCCAAAGCAAAATAACTAAGTCCTCGTTGAGTACAAGTTTTCCTATTGCTTGTCCAAGTGTGAGCGAAACAATAGGTTTAATTTCTTGGATTATCTAGTGTCGAACACAGGGAATTGATATCAAAGCTTAGTTCTAGGGTCTACTTATTAGTTGGGTGACATAAAATAATTATCTATACAGTATGGCAAAGTGTAAGTTTATACTATATCTATTTATCTACACTAGAGAATCTGTAAAGAGCAATTAAGATGGAGGTGAGATGGAAAAGTGAACTAACCTGCATATAAGAAAGGGGTGAAGGAAGGTCTTTGTACTATTAGGCGATTAAGCAATATGAACACTTTGATGCGACATAACTTAGTTAACTAACTTATGATTAAGGTGAGTGATAACTTATAAAAATACAAGTTATTATTGTGTTTTAGGTAGAATAATGAGACTGAAACACATGATAAATGTGCTAAAACGCGTATCCTATGTTGTAAATACATAATTATTTAGAAATACACTCTACATGAAGTCCATGCCTACTTTTACCCCATTTTTAGTGTCTAAACGCATGATTATTAACAGAAGAACAAGCTGGCAAATCACAGAGGAACTGGTAAAGACTCAAGGTGAGAAGACCAAATCATTATGTGAGAAGAGGTTTGCTAGAAGATAAAAGTGGTTGTTGGAGGATGTGATTTGATGAGAGGGACAACTTTCAGCGCTGACATGGTCAGAATGATAAATTTCCTAGCAAAAACTGCCTATAAAAGAAGCTTCATCTCCATCAAGAAAAGTGTAAAGTTTGTATAGGACATAAGGCTAGGCGTCTGTACTGACCGACCGTTCTTAGGGAGTCGGTGGCAAGAATTAGCCTTACCATCGATTGTAAAGTTCATTCATTTCTTCTCCATTCAGTCTGTAAAGTGAGAGCTTGTAGCCTGAGTGAAGAAGATGTCATCCCTCATATCCTCTTAACTTGTATTCATTTTCTTCTCTTTCCATTTTATTATTTCTTTACATTGTATTTTTTTATATTGTACAGTGGTCGAAGACCTTTATTCTTTAATACAATGTATATTTATACACTTTTTAATTCATTCATCTCTTTATTATTCATCTGTCTTTATGTTATTTGTAGTTGAAGTTTATGATACATTCTCAATATGTAATATTTATCTATATTTCTTGTTGTATTAGCCGAGCTACATTCATCACTTGGCTTGTGTATGTCGTCAACTGGCCAAGAGGGTAAGTAGCAAGGACATGACTAATACAAGTAAGGAAGAGTTTTCTCAACCTTGTGAGATGACTTTTCTCATTTGTATCCCAAAAGTTGTACAAGTATGGACAATAGACAGTGAAAGGTTGTTGTCCTTTAACACAAAGCACTCCGAGTAGTATAAATAGATACTTGTAGACATATATCACTAAGCTAGTGTTAGTCATTTGGATCCCGAAAGGAGACCAAGTGTTGTGTTCAATGATTTTGAGAGGAGCACATTTTAATCATGAGCTAGCTTAGTGATTTTTATCGCATTAAGGTGGTCGTATAACTTAATTGTCTGGTAGCATAAGACATTCTTTCACCCCTTTCTTCACGCAAGTTAGTGCACGCCCATCCTACACCTTCATTCTTTCAATCACTTTAAATCACCTTTACAACATCTCTAGGATAGTTAGATAGTTTTGATTCTTTTTATATTCTTTTAACTCATTGTGTCATAATGCCTAACTAATAAGTAGACCCTGGAACTAAGGTTTGATATCAATTCCCTGTGTTAGATCACCTAGGTAAACCTATTGTTTCACTTACTCTTGGGCAAGAAATAGGAAAACTTGCACTTGCAGAAGTAGCAGTAGGTGGTGGAGACATTGCGAGCATTTTGCATGCAATGATCATATCAACTCGTATGATGGTGAGAATATTAGAGAGCATTTTGCATGCAATGATCTATATTCAATGACACATCATCACATTACCAAACAAACAAACAAATAAACAAACAACCATTCTACAATAAGTTTGAGTGCTAAGTCCAATGAAACATAATCTCACTTTCAAAACAATCACATTCATAATCCTCACAACTTGGGAAAGAGTTCCATGAAAGTAAGGTTTTCATAAACAAAACAAAAACTCCCAAGTAGGTTTTTGACAAGCAGTGAGCACCTCTCGATGTCTTTAAACTCCACACTTGCTTGCCTCTTGAGATATATCTAGAAGATTTCACGTACAAGGCATATAAAGCTTCTCTTTTAAGGGCGACAACCTCTCGACGGAAAACACCCACACTTTTTCTCCTTTCTAGACACAAATGATGGAAGTTATCTTGCTAAGGTGGAGTTTTTCTCCTAACTCCTCCTTGCACGCATTAGTATTTGTTTCTCTCTGTTTGGGAGTTAATTGTTTTCTATGCAATTAATTCTATGTGACAAGTCATTGGTTATGATCAAAGTTCACGAGGTACTCACTATGTACCTCTTTATCGCATAACTACTAAGTCCTCATTGAGTACAAGTTTTTCTACTGTTTGTCTAAGTGCAAGCAAAACAGTAGTTTTATCAAGGTGATCCAGGATCGAACACAGGGAATTGGTTCAAGATATTAGTTCTAGGAATTACTTATCATCTAGGCGAAATAAAAGAATAAAAGAATAATAAACTTAAAGAATGCAAGAATAAAATGAACTACTAAACTCAACCTCGAGAATCGTTAAATAAGTAATAAGATACCAAAATGTTAATACGAACTAACTTGTATGAGAGAAATGAAAGAAGGAAGGTCTATGCATTATCATCCGACTAGGTAGTACAATACCCTTGATGCAATATAACTGACTAAATCATACTTCTGATTAATTAAGCTTTGCTTCTCTCGAAGTCATTATACGCCACACATGATCACTTTCCAGGATTCATATGATTAAGCATGATTAGGTGAGATATATTTAAAGGAAATCACGTATAAACCATATAGAATTTCACGATCAAGGATAACAACCTCTTGGTGCTCACAGTTCATACTTGTTCTCCTTCTAGAATACAAATGCTGGAAATGATCTCACAAAGGAAGATGAAAGTCTTCCTTGCGCATGTTAGTTAGGTCCTTGCTACTTTCTCTCTCAAATAGTTGGTGACTTACGCTGGTTAGATAATGAAAATAGCTCATCTAAACCGATAAGATTTATAAGCAAAACTTCTTATCAAGAACTTATCACACTTCTAAATTACAAATAACACATTAACTAAAGGAGAGTGGAGACATGATGGATTGAAAAGGTATAAACATGTAATATATATATAAACAATGTATGTCTTCAGCCATTGTATAATATGAACAGAATAAATATTACATAAAGAATACAAAAATGGAAGACAGAAGAATGGGAAAGAATACAAGTTAGGGAGAATGGAGACTGGGTTCTTGTTGGGACAAATATTGACCCGTTTAAAGATAGCCTACTCTCAATTCTTATCATACATATGTTCGCTATTTTTATATTTTTATGCAGAATATGAAAGTAGACTTCACTACGAGCCCAACAACATAAAAATTACCTAAATAAGAGTTCAAACGAAGGAGAACGGGCAAATTAAACATAAGGGGCACATTGGTAAATATTAAAGAAGGTGGACACCTGTCATCCCCTCACTCGCACCCGTCCAGCCTTAAAGTTGCAAGTTCGAACCTCACCAGATGCAAATTAAAACCAGATTTTCAAAAATGGAAAACAACGTCGTTTAATTGTTTCGTGCGTGCACACATTCGAGTCTCCCTTCACGATAAAATTAACCATTTATTTTCTTCAATCCGTGTCTTTGCCGATCCACCACTCTTCGTGTGTCACATGGCACGATCTCAGCGTGCATGCCTCCTTAACCACTCAAGTTCGAATCCCAACCGACGTCGTTTTATTCTTTTTTCATGACATTTTTGTAATTAATTGCCAATTTTTTAAAATTTCTCCAATTTTCATCATTTGTTTGGGAATGGGCTAGGAAATATAATTTTGGGCCCATTTCTCCTATTTCTCCCTATAAATACCCCGATTAATCCCTAAATTCAATTCAATTCACTATTCCTTCCAAAATTACTCTCGATTTCTCCCAAATTCCAAATTCTTTACCCTCATTCTATTATTTTTGAATCTTCAACAAATTTTCCAGAATTATTGAAGATGCAAGAATAATTTCTTGAGGTAATTTGGGCTTAGGTGATTCTAATCTTTGAGAATTTCATTACTTTGATTTTTTATTATAATTAGGGTTTGATTAAACTTTGATCTTGATGTAATTTTTGTTGAAACCATCACTCAATTGTATCAAGAATTAGATCTTTGATTCAATTCTATTAATTCTTGTAATTTTGATTCTTGATCTTTGATTTTTTTTGTTCAATCTTTGTAAGCAATTTACCCTAAGTATATCAATTAGTGCAAAATTAATTGAATTACTTGTCTCTACATAAAAATTCTCTTGATTCTTGATTTTATCTCACCCATTATTGAAATTGTTTGATGTCTTATGAATTTCAATTGTTTTTGAGTTAATTCTTGGAAATTAAATGCATTCTTTTTTAGTGCACAAATTAATTCCCATTTAATTTTTTGGTTGCAATATTATGAATGATATTGTAATCTTCTTCAAATAACAATTAGGGGTTTAGTTAAGATTGCAAGAATTAAACTAATTCGCGATGAAATTCATCTCTTTTCTTGAATTTTAATTCAAAATTCCTCAAAGATCAAGCAATTTGATCTTGTGAGAAATCATGAATAAAAAATCCCCTTCTTAATTAAGCATGATTCAATTTCCTTTACTTTCTTTGATTCAATGATAAGATTAAATCCATGCCCCTCATTTCTCTTTTTGGAATTTAATTTTTAATATCTCTTTTTGTGAATCGTGTTGCAAACTAAATTTCCCTTCTCATTCTCCCTTATAATTTCTCCAAAAATTGTTTTCAATGCTTTTCCTTTCTTTTTGTTACTAATCTCATTCTTTTCAAGCATTATATTCAAGAAAACATCTATCCTACACTCTCTGGGTTCGACACTCGTGCTTGCACCTATCTACAGTAAATGTCAAGGGTAAACTATAAATAATTTTTTGTCAAGGCGATTTACGTAAGTACCCTTTGCAATCACTTTAATTTCCGAACATAAATGTGTTGATAATGACCTTGTCTATATACTTTGCATAATTCTTTACTTTTTGCATATCGATTCCGACCCTATCAGTTCTTCACCACTCAAACTCTAAGCTTTTACTTACAATATGACCGGAGAAGAAAAATCTTTACACTTTCATCTAGACTCTCTTTTATGATTCGTTCAGACTTCTTCTGGCCTATACAGGCCTGCTTTGTTTGGTGGAGATGAAGTATTTTTATAGGCAACTTTTAGTAGAACATTTCTAATCTTCTGAGATTGTTAGCACCTATTGCAGCTTTATGAAGTCACATCAACTCCAACCACCATTATTATCGTCTAGTGAACCCTCCTCGTGTGATAAAGTGATTCCTTGTCTGGAGATGTTAATCGCCAGATGAGTTTCCATCGTGTAGTCCTTGCGTCAGATGTTTTCATCAATTCACTAGTTTCTTCCTTTCTACTTATCTTGCGTTTAGACATGGAAAATGCATAAAACAGCATAATACTTATGTAAGATGTATTTCTAAATACTTATGTATTTACAACATAACATATGCGCTTTAATCCTCTTCTTAGACGCATTAACCTCATTATTCTAATAGAAGAAGCTATAATAATGAATATTTATACACGTTATCAGTTAGCTATATCTTTGCTACTTGCCTTCTTAGCTAGTTGTTGATAAACATTAGCCAAGTAATGAATATAGCTCAGTGAACGCAAAAAGAGTTATAAGCTAAGCTTCTTATCAAGACTTATCACACATCTAAACTACGAATAACACATTGATAGACGAATAGTAAAGATGTGATAGATTGAAAAGATATAAACATGTAATATATTAAAGGATCTTAGTCTTCGTCTACTGTACAATATGAACAACATAAATTACACAGAAATACAAAAATGGAAAGCAAAGAGAATGAGAATGAGTACAATTAGGGGAACTAAGCTCTCACTTACAAACTAACCAGAGAAGAAGAAAATAATTTACAGATGGTGGAAAGGTTATTCTTTTCCACCACTCTCTAGGGTTTGGCCCATTCAGGCACCCTTTGCTTGGTGAGGGTGGAGTTCTTTTATAGACAACTTTTGATGGGAAACTTTTATTCTTTTGAGCATGTCAGAGCCGAAAGTAGCCATTGTCAACTCACATTAACTCCATCTACCACTTTAATCTTCTAGTGAACCTTTTCTCGCATGCTGGTGTGGATCCCGCCTAGAAACTGTACTTCCTAGGCAAGACTTTCTCACGTAGTGTTCATGCAAGTTCCTCTGCGACGCACTAGCTCCTTCTTTTGTTCATATCCTACGTTAAGACACTAAAAATAGGGTGAAACAGACATGAAGACTTATGCAATGCGTATTTCCAAAATATTTATGAATTTTCAGCATAAGCTACGCGTTTTGACATATTTATTATGCTATTTGGTCTCATTATTCAATCTAAAAGGCTATAATAACTTGTATTTTTACAAGTTCTCACACTCCCAAATTTAGAATAATATTTGTCCTCAAGCATCACTTCGTATCATGCTTGTCCCCAAGCACAATTTCTTCTCAAAGACTCACCTTGCTTTTTGCATTTCTAAACTTCTCAAAATGCAAGTTAGTTTTATTCGTTATTTAGAGTCTACTCTCATTGCGTACTTCTCACTATGAAAACATTTCTAAGTTTAGAACGTGACAAGCTTGATACTCAAAATACCCCGTTTCTACAAGTTATCAGGTAGGCGGCCAAAGTTCTTATATTTAAATAATTATGTTGTGGGTAAAGGATATTGATTGTATTAGTGTGAGACCGTGATCGTCTTTGAAACTATACGATAAGACCACATACGACAAGAATTGGCCAGGTTAACACCACACACTACAAGAACTAGCCTCGTTAATACCACACTGTTGGAATTTATGTCCCAAAACTCGTAGTTTGTATTCAAAATTCTATTAAATAAAATCGTCTTATTGATACTGTAATCTGAAAGCCAATAAACTAATGTTTCGAGGCTATAATATAGATTTAAACTTTATGTACAGACATAAAAGTGGATCAAGTTTGAATCATACCTAAATGGTCTATAGTATATGGATAAGGTTGAGCGCCTTATTCGGGAGATACTATTGATGTGGCCTACTTTGTAGTTAGTACAAACGATGTGATCCTAAATCGTTCATGT
>JBBPDI010106258.1:0-10065 GCA_037974545.1 Cucumis variabilis
ATTATACAAAATTTAAATAATGTATGAATTTAGGAAAATGTATGAATTTAGATTAAATTTGAATATATTATATTGAATAATAGTTTAGGGTTTAGTAGATTTGAGATAGAGAGATCTTTATCGAATTCAATATTGAATTTGATATTGAATATGAATTTCACATTCAAATTGCATTTGAATTTCATTTTCAAATTGTATTTGAATTTTTAAAAATGTCAAATAGACTAACTAAAATAGAATATATATAATACTAATATAAAAATATTTATTTGTTAGGCCTTTTAACGAGATGGACAAGATCAGTTGGATGAAAATTAGGGATAGATTTTCTGTTGAGTACAGAACAGGAGTTTTTCGTTTTCAGAGGTTGCAAAACATCACACAAATAATTTCGAAAAAGTAAAGTGTCCATGCAAGAAATGTATAAATTCAAACTGGGACCTCTTAGAGGGTGTGAGGCGACATCTATTAGCCACTGGAATAGTTTCCTCATATATAAACTGTGTGTATCATTGAGAGTCCGTGAACTTGAATATAGGTATACAAACATTTAATGAAGGAACGAGTAGTAGTTACCTAATAGTTGATAAATGAACTAGCAGTAGCCCAATAGTTGATGAAGAAACTAGCAGTAACCCAATAGTTGATGAATGAACTAGCAGTAACCTAGTTATTGCAAAAAATGAAATGTTGGATATGTTGCATGATTTACAAGCTGCTATTGAACAGGTAGAAGAGATGGAGGAAGGTTTAGATTTAGAAGAAAACAGAACAAACAACGTATTTAAGGAGTTACTAAATCAAGCAAGTTGTAAGTTATACCCAACTGTTTAGAATTTTTGTCACTAAAATTTTTGGTTAAAATGATGCACGTAAAGGTTCTCAATGGTTGGAGCAACAAGTCCTTCGATATAATGTTGAGTTAATAAAACGTGCATTTTCAATGTGTGGTAGTAACATCCCTAGAAAAATTGTGTGATTTGGGCTTAGAGTACGAGACTATTCATGCTTGTAAGTATGACTATGTATTATTCTGGAAGGAGTTTGAGGACCTGCAACAATGTCCGACTTGTGGTGAGTCTCATTATAAGATTCATTCCAACAGATCAGGAAACAAAATTTCACAAAAGGTATTATGTTAGTTTCCGTTGGTGCCAAGATTACAACAATTGTTTGCATCCCAAGAAAGTTCGACAGACATACAAGGACATAAGGATAAACAAGTGGAAACAGAGGATGTGTTGAGATATCCAACCGATGCAGAGGGATGGAAACACTTTGATTTTGACTTTTCTGATTTTGCGTTAGAGCCATAAAATGTTCGTTTGAGGTTAGCTTTATATGGATTCAATCTGTTCAGTCATATGAGTACCTTGTACAGTATGTGGCCTGTGGTGTTAATTCCGTACAATTTGCCACCATGGAAATGCATGAAAGAGTCAAACTTTTTCATGTCATTTCTTATTCCCGATCCTAAATCTCCTGACAGAGAAATTGATGTGTACCTACAGTCATTACTTGAGGATCTAAAAAATCTATGGACGTTTGGTGTGCGTACGTATGATTGTCTGACAGATCAATATTTTCAGTTGTATGCAGTCTTGTTGTGGACAATTAATGACTTTTCGGCATATGGTGATCTATCCGGTTGGAGTAGAAAAGGATATCAGGCATGTCCCATTTGCATGAGAGATAGATCATCATTTAAAATGTGCGAAAAGATAGCAATTCATGGGATATTGGCGGTATCTTCCAGAAAACCATGTTTGACGTAGAAGTAGACTCTATGATGGAAAGGTAGAGCGTAAACCACTTCTAGTTGTAATGAATGGCCAAGAAATATTGGAACAACTAGATTCTTTGGAGTTTCCAATAATGAGTAAGCATCCTTCGTTAAAAGATGGAAAAAGAAAAATAGTTCTTAATTGGACTAAGAAAAGTATTTTTTTCGATCTCCTTATTGGCCAAGACTACTTATTCGTCACAAATTGGATGTAATGCATATTGAAAAGAAAATATCAGATCTCAAAACACACAATTGTCATGTACTACTACATCAACTTCTTCCAATCGGTGTTAGGGCATTTTTACCAAAAAAAAAATGTGTACACTGCAATTACTGAACTGTTCAATCTTTTTTGTAATTTGTGCGCAAGGACGATAAGAATAAGTGATTTGGACAGATTGCAGTCAGATATTATAATTATATTGTGTAAATTGGAAAGAATATTTCCCCCTATTTTTTTTCAGCGTCATGATACACCTTGCAGTTCACTTGCTATAATGGTGTTGATTCATCTAAAAATCTCTGGAATTCACTAGAGAAGGAGTTTATCACACATTTATCTCCCAATAGAATCACATTCCTTTATTTAAAATAGTTTCATTGAATATATACTGTAGTCTGATTATGATAAAATATAGATCCAATCAAAACTCGTCTTCCCCTCAGATTAAACACCAACAACTTATTTAACAGCCGACATAAAAAAGAACTTATTTAGTATTGCTACAATTTCAATCGCAAAAAAAAAAATGCATATATTCTAAATTTAAATTTCTACCACTTTTACTGATTGTTATTGATATCGTAACCATATCAAAGCAGTAAAACACACATTCATTCAACATATATATTAAAGATCTGAGTCCAACGAATTTATGATGTTTCCTTAAGACAATTTACTCATCCTAGTACTCGAGTTTGAGAGTAATTGTCTTCTGGATAGAATATATTATATTTCTTCTAGTCCAAAAGATCAACAAATAAAACTTTGTGGATGTATCGAACCTTCTTCAACGATTTTGAAAATGGAAAGTAGTAGTCTTTAGAGAAGATAAAATTATAGAACACCAAACACCAAATTCATAGTTAAAATTTAGAGAACGAACATTTATTTAAAGATTTATTCATGATTTTCGAATAGTCGTGTTTTTTCTCTAAATTAGTAATTCTCATAAAGTTACATAATCATTCGTGAAAACACCATTTAATCCACAAATTCTAAATTCTAAATGTAAAATTCAAAAAGTATAGTTTGGAAACCAATTGATTTCTTTGTTTTTAATTTAGTTTTTGAAAATGAGTCTCCATTGTATCCAATTGAATTTTCTATTTGTTTTTTTCCCCAATTTTAAAAACGTTTTCAATTTTGAAAGGGAAAAACCATTCTTATAAACCCGTTTGGGAGTTTACCCCATGAACCCATGCTAACTCCAATGGTGACGGTCTCAACCTCCAAAATGTCTTAGGGTTCTCTTTGAGTATAACAGTTACAAAGTGACAGATTGAATCTCTATCCTCCAAACGAAATTGGGTTAATACCAACAAGCCAAACACAGTCATAAATGTAATCATTACAATCTATTATTAAAAAAACAAAAATAACCAAATTTTACAAATATAGCAAATCATTATTGTCCATCGATTATAAAACAACTATCATCTATCATTGATAAACACTAATCGACAGACTATGGTCTATTACTAATAGATTAAGATACTTTGATATACCTAAAAATATTTTCAACAATTTTGTTACTAAAGGATAATAATCAACCCTCTCAATTTTTATTAGGCACACTTGCAATTATTTTAATTTTGTCCACTATGGTTATATTCACATTTTATATAGCAAATTTGTAAATGCTTCTAACTTATTGTTTTTTAGGGATAGAACATTCAAACTTTCACCTTTTTAGTCAAAAATAGCAGCAACAAAAAAAAAGTAACTATTTACGAGATTTTCAAAGAAATTTAATTCGTGGAGTTGAATATTTATTAATGTTAATTATGATCCAATGTAATTCGATCACTGGTATTTGATCCTCTAATTCTCTTCCTCGGCTGAATGTCCACACTTGATTTGAAGAAGCGGAGTACATGATACTTTTTAAGTTGGAGTCTTGAAAAAAAAGTTTGTATCTTTAAAGTTAGTTACGGAATTTTCTGATTCTTAAGAGAATTCTCTCTAGAACTTATGGAGTGACTTCTCTCTAGAACTTATGAAGTTAAAAATTTGTATCTCCATAAACGAAAAAAACTCCTCTATTTATAAATTCTTCTGGTGAGCTTGAACTTTGTTAGTCAATAGATCAAACTCATAGGTCCAACCATATATATTTGGGTCATATTTAAGTTTTGAGCTAAATTAACTTTATTTTTTTTGGCTCAGTTAACTTTTGACCCGAAATAATTAACTTAATCCAACAATCATGATGAAAAATCGTGGCATCATCATAATTGACCAATTTATGTTTTCAATTTTAATTTGAGACACAAGTCAACTTTTAATTAGTCCTAAGTTTAATTATTTGTATTTTTCGTCATTAACCTGGTAAATGACGTGACAATTTGTAATTGGTCCAAAATGTTTTTATTCAACAAATGCTCCCTTTCGAGACTTACAAACGTATATGGGTGGATGAATTTTGAAAAAAATAAAATTGAAGTCTTAAGGATGCACAAAAATTTAGAATATCAAAATAAATAAGAGTTCCTCAATATTGAGATAAAGTTGGATTTATGGATCTAATTTAAATTTGAGACAAAAATGAAGTTCATATATGCATGTTAACTTAACTAGGATCTTAAACTCTTGGTGAAATTTGAAATAAATTTTGTCGTACGGCCAAATTTTAATTTTAAAATTGGGGATAAAATCTACATTTTGGACGATTTAGAGATTTTAATTATCTCAAATGTGAAATTCGAGATTTATCCCAAATAAAATCTTGTAAAATAACATAAGATAATTAGCAACAAAAAAAAACTATTTTTTTAGGCTCTTCCTTTCTGAAAAACGAAAGAATTTAAGGCATGAGGTTGAATTCGTCTTTTGTCCGCCTTTGAGGCAAGTTTGCTTCTATCAGATCTAACTTTATCTTGCTTTGTTATCTTAGTCAACGATAATGTTATATTACGTATTCAAGAATTAGAAGCACTTGATAAAAAGTGACTAGGAAGCTCAACATGCATTGGAATGTTACCAAGCGAGAATGTCCAAATTTTTTTATAAGCACCTTAAACCTCACTTCTTCCAAGTTGGTTTAAGATCTAGTACTTGTTGTAAGAAGATCAATCGTCACGATGAAGCATACAGAGAATAAGTTCGCACCTAACTAAGATGGACCCTATGTTGTCAAAGAAGTTTACACAAATAGAACATAAAAGATTATTGATCGAGATGGATTAAAAATTGCCACAATCAACGGCAAGTTTCTCAAAACAAATTATGTTTAACGTTGTTATGTAAAAAGCTTCTTATCGCAAAAGTCTAAACTACATAGTGCTCCTAACCCACAAGATCTCAAAAGGTGAGTGGCAAAAAAAAAAAAAACTCAGTTGAACTACGTTATGACTTGATCCCTATGTTATACAAAGAGTATGTAGACGACTTAAAGTTAACTTTAAGTTCAATCACATGAAGAAAAAAAAGTGTATTAAGCTACATTATGACTTAATCTCATAGCAAAGGGTATGTAAGAGCATGAAATAAAATCTAGAAGCAACTTCAGGATAAGAAAATTGCATTATCGTTCAATCAAAGTCTTGCATTTATAAAATTAAAAAAGAAAAAAAATGATAAAGAAAAAAGAAAAGAAAATGGGAAAAGTTAAAGGTTCCATTTGAAGTTCTTGAATTCCTCACGCGTGCAACCTCAATACTCTTATGAACTGTAGCTAAGGCCTCGATGGCTTCTTCAATGATAGCAAAACTGTTTTTAAGAGTGTTGACTTCCTACTGGATCTTGGCAACTTTCAGTTATTTCCTGTCTATGGCCTCGTTATTCTCACAAAATAAGATCATAGTTGTTCAAACTCAGTATTTATACTTTGAAATCTACTTTCCAGTTCCTTCTTTTCCAAAGATAATTATGCAGCCCTCTCTTAAATAACTTTGGCATTTCCCGTAATTGGTTCATCAAAGTTAAGACTTCTTCCATAACAAACGTCTTCTTGCCTAATTGATGAGGTTTTTCTGACGACGAGAACTATGCAGAATACAAAGGTTATACAACATTGAAATTGTCTACCCTCTTAAAGTAGCTATTCAAATATTGTTCAAGATGAGTTAGGTTGTCTGCATAAATCTTCACAATTCACGAAAGTATCATCATTATTTTTGGTCAAGTCTTGAGATATATTTAAAAGGAGTGTGCATGATCATGTTTTGAATGTCCTCTATGTAAAGTCATTTTCTGAAATAAGTTTGAAACAATCTTTTCACCAGCCCACTGAGAAGGCTCAAGGTGTCCTATCACCTGCTTTTTAAAAATGTTTAAAGACCGCTCGAAAATGTAGAGAGGAGTATATGGGGATATGACCTTCTCTAAGAGCATTTCCTTTTAACGAAGGATTCAAATTTTTAACATTTTTTTCATTCACTGTCATCTTACTACGTTGGATCTCCTCGAGGAGAGCACATGGTCGTAATTAAGGATTGTTCAACTCGTTTAACAACGGGTGATTAAGAGATACCAACTTCTTCAAGGGCCGAATCCACAACATGAAGCTCTCTCAAAGATTTATCACTGAATTACTCTACAAGTCCTTGAAGATGATCATCCAAAAAATGTGACTGCAGAAATAAGTAATAAATAAATCATCCACTAAAAAAAGAAAAAAAATGGGAGGAAAAAATATGTGAACCAGTGGTGTTGAAACTTTAGGAATTTCCATAGCACTCGAAGGTCTCTTTCAATGACGATCACTTCTACTACTATCACTTTCATCTCCGAGCTATTGACCTCCTTTTGAAGGGTAAGAGTCATTGCTTCAACCAAGCGAATTTGTTTACCACCTAGGTTACTCCCTTAGTTCTTGAATAGTTAGGGTTGTGATGGGAGATGAAATACAATACTCGTGCATTATGTCCATGGCTAGTTAGCCCATTATTTTGGCACACATTACCCTTTACCAACATAAGTTTGGGGTCTCAAGATGACTAACTTTTCTGGCGAAGATATGTCTATTTATTTTGGAAAATATGAGGCTCGAGAACTGATCCACAACGGTTCAAGAATTCAGTGGCCTGCAAACCTTCAGAACCGATAACCATGAACGCATGATTGATACTAATGATTCATCGTTCCTTTAGTCTTCCTATCTTGTAAGTATGCGCCATGCTACTTACTATCCTGTCGTGGAAATGTTTGAACTATATAATCATACAGTCCATATCAATTTCAACAGTAGTTTGACTTTTACTAAGATATCCCTAATGATATAGGGGGGATGTCACTTGTGATTACACCAAATAACATATTATATCGGTGGAGGATATGCACGAGGTGCAAATCTTTATCTGAGTTGTTCTTGTTTGCCCGTACGTTAGAGCCTTGCAAGCATGTGACACCACGATTTAGAATTTGGTGCACAATGGAGCACGAGACCTATTTTAAGAATAATAGACACCATTTGATGAGTATTGTATTTCATCTCCCATCACAACCCAAACTATTCAAGAACTAAGGGAGTAACCTAGGTGGTAAACATATTCACTTGATTGAAGCAGTGGCTCCTACCCTGCAATAGGAGGCCAAGGAGTTTAGAGATGAAAGTGATAGTAGCAGAAGCGGTCGTCATTGCAAGAGACCTTCGATTTTGTGGAAAAGGGTTCAAGTTCTATGAAAATTCCTAAACTTTAGTTCACATATTTTTTCTTCCTTTGTTTTTCTTTTTTTCTTCTTCTTCTTTTAGTAGATGAATAGTTTATTACTTATTTCTGTAATACCTTTAGATGATCATCTTCAAGAACTTCAGCAATCCAACGATGAATCTTTGACATGGCCTCATGTTGTGGATTTGGCCATTAAAGAAGTTAGTACCTAAAAACCACCAGTTGCTAAACAAGCTGAACAATACTGACAATCATGTGCTCTCCTCGAGGAGATTCGACGTGGTAAGATGAAAGTGAATGGAAAAAATGTTAAAATTGTGAATCCTCCATCTAAAGGAAATGTCTGCCCTAAAGAGACTTTAGAGAAGGTCATATCCACACATGCTCCTCTTCAGATTTTTTAGTCGTCTTTAAACACTTCCAAGAAGCAGATAGAAGTACACCCCATGTGCCTTCTCATGAATCGGTGAAAAGATAGTTTCAAACATATTTCAGGAAATGGCTTTATGCATGTGAGAGGACATTCAAGACAAGATCACATGCACTCCTTTTGAATATATTTCAAGACTTAAACCAAAAATAACGACGATACTTTCGAGAATTGAAAAGATCTATGCAGAAAACCTAACTCCTCTTTAAGATTATTTGAATAACTACTTTAAGTATGGGTAGAAAATTTCAATGTTGTATAATCTTCATATCCTGCATAGTTGTCATCAACAGACAAAGCTCATCAATTAGACAAGAAACCTTAACTTTGATGAACCAATTACAACAAGATGCCAAAGTTATTCAAGAGAGGGCTACACAATTAGCTTAAAGATGGAACTGAAAAATAAACTTCAAAGTATAAATACTGAGTCTAAACAGCTATCTATCTTATCTTGTGAGAAGAACAAGGACATAGACAAGAAAGAACTGGAAGTTGCAAAGATCCAGGATGAAGTCAAACACTCCTGCTATCAATGAAGAAGTCATTGAAGCCCTAGCTATAACTCGTAAGAGTATAGAGGCTACACGCGAGGAATTTAAAAACTTCAAATGGAAGATTTGACTTTGCCTCCTTCCCTTTTTTAATTCATTTTTTTTAATTCCAGTAAATACAAAACTTTTCTTTAATGATAATGAAATTTTCTAATTTCACGTTGCTTACATACCCCTTACTGTGAGATTGTCATAACGTCGCTCACTACATTTTTCTTGTGCGTGCAACTAAACTTAAAGTTAACTCTAAGCTTCCTACGTACCCTTTTTGTAACATTGAGATCAAGTCATAACGTAATTCAACTGAGATTTTTTTTTATCATTTTTTAAGCTCTTGTGGGTTAAGAGCATCATGCAGTTTAGGCTCTTGTGATAAGAAGTTTTTTACATAATGTCACATAAAATGTCGCATAAAATGTCTTGAGAATCCTGTCATTGATTGGGGCAATTTTTAATCTATCTTGATCAACAATCTTATATACTTTATTTGTGTAAACTTCTTTGACAATGTAGGGTCTATTTCATTTACGTGTGAACTTATTCCCTGTTATACATTGTCGTGATGATCGATCTTCTTACAACAAGGGATTCCTTGATGACAATCTCAAGTTTAAGAGACTCCATCAATTGCTTAGGAATGCTCTATGCAATGACAGAACTTTGATCCTGCTCTTGGATGATCCCCCTTGAACGACTGTAGGTGACAGGTCTTGTGTAAGGGTCGCTTGCAACTGAAGATGGGAAGTGTTGCTTGCAACAGAAGGTTTCGATTAAGTTTTCTTTAGTGTCATTGGTTTGCTTATAGATTTAGATGATGAGAGAGAGATGAGAGGTAGAGATATCCCACCAAATGTGCCAATTGGTTCACACGAGATTTCTAGAGAAATTTAATTTATGGAGTTGATTGTCTATATGCTTGATTTGAGGAAGTGTGACACATAACGTTCTTGAACTTGAAATTTTGAAAGAAAGACCGTATCTTCAAAAAAACTTCAATCTTCGAGAGTGATCGACAAGAGTTCTGGTTCTTTAAGAGAATTATCTTTAGACCTTATGGAGTAAAAAAATTCTATTTCCACAAATGAAGAGGACTCTTCTATTTGTAGTCCTTTAGTGGATCGGACTCAATCACATGAATTTTTATCATATTTAGCTTTTAGGCTAAATTAACCATATTTTTCGAGCTCAATTGAACTTTAGTCCAAATAAATAATACTTAATTGAACCCAAAATAATTAACTTTAACTTGATCCAACAATGAAAACGTGTGGCATCATTTTTATGTCAGTTACATGTCAACTTTTAATTAGTTCTAAATTCAATTATTTATTCTTTTTTCGTGATTGGTCCAAAAATTCTTAAACCAAATATCATATCCAACATCATATTTGAAAAGGCAACAAAATCTAAAATTACACACCTGTTTGTAGCTCACTTTTCAAAACCCTATACTTCAAAAG
>JBBPDI010106282.1:0-10063 GCA_037974545.1 Cucumis variabilis
AAATTGTTAAATTAAAAACAAAGACTCAATCATCTAAGATAACAAATAAACAAACAGCAGCAACAAATTCCTTACACAACACTTTCTAAAACGTTAACAATTTCGTAGATCTGTCGTCTTTCAACACCTACAGAATAGCAGTAATAAAAAATCCTTCAAAATTTCAATTAACAAAAGTTAAAAAAAACATTCAGGAAAAAATGAAGAGAGATTGAGATAAATTTGAATGAGTAGAGAAAAAATGAAAAAAGGAAGAGAGAGGGAGAAGAAACTTGGAGCAGAGGAGGCCGAGAGATTTCTGCTTCTAGCTGTAAGCGTTTGAAGAAGAGTCCGATAGTGGAAGATGAAGATTGGCAGCAACGAAAATAAACTACTCTTGAGAAATCGACGATGGACACGAATAGAGAGACACAGACATAGACACGAAGATAGGCAAAGAGACGACGAAAGTGGAGTCGTGATAGAGACAGCAACGGAGAGATAGACACCAACAAAAATCGATTGGAGACATTTAAGCAAATAGAAATCGATTGGAGAAATGGATGCAAACAGAAATCAACAAAGAAAAGACGCTTGAATGGAAATCGTGAGAGAGAAAAGGATGGACGAAGAGACGAGGATGGACGGAGAGATGGACGTGAAGAGAAATCGACGGAGAGACGAAGATGGGTTGAACAAAAATCGTGAAAGAGAAAAGGAAAGAGTGTAGGTATCTGCGTGCGTGAGAGAGGAAAAAGGAAAGATAGAAATGTGAAAATGGGCTCCAAATGGGGGAAATAAAAATTTGGGTGGGATAAATAATATTAATTTATTTTCCCACCTTTTTTTTCAATAGCCCAATCTTAAATGGGTTATCTTACAATGCTATTAAAAGCCTTATTTTTTGTAGTGCTCCTGACTTATCAAATTTAAAGACCTTGATGCTCAGCCTATGGACATACTAAGCAAAGTAAGGTGGAGCCTAGAGCCTTAAAATGTATGTCATAGGGTATCCTAAAGGAGTGAAAGGGTATAAGTACTGCGATTTTTCTTCAAACAGAAACTTGCTTAATAGAGATGTGATTTTTAAAGAAAATGAGTTCTACGTGAACTCTGAAACAAGCAAGCAAACAGAAGTGAAGAATCATACTCCTAATTCCTATGTTAAAATTTATACATGTCATAAAGATTCTGTGAATATTGATGATCAACCACAATCACCCGATGCTCCCAACACCTCAGAAAATAGGCAGATAGACAAGTTGTAAACCTAGAAGATTATCTTATGATAAGAGATAGAGAAAGAAGAACAACCAGACCACCATCAAGATATGCAAGGGTTGATTGCATTTCTAATCACTCCCTAGAAGATGATAATGAAGAACTTAGCAGCTTTGAAGAAGCTTTAAATGGTGATGAAAAGGATGAATGGCTTGCAGCAATGAAAGATGAGATTAATTCTCTATATAAGAATGAAACATGGGAGTTGACTAGTAGACCTCTTAACAAAGGAGTTATCGCCTGCAAATGGGTCTACATGAAGAAGTTCTCAGGTGAAAAGAATGAGAATGTGATATTCAAAGCGAGACTAGTTGCCAAGGGCCTTAAACAGAAAGAGGAAGTTGACTATACATAAATTTTTTCTCCAGTAGTAAAGCACACTTTTATCAGAGTTCTTCAAGCTATTGTTGCTTGTGAAGACCTTGAATTAGAACAGATGGATGTCACTACAACTTTTCTACATGGAAGCCTAGAAGAAGATTTATATATGGAACAACCTAATGGCTTTGAAGTTAAAGGAAAAACAGATCTAGTTTGCGAACTAAACAAACCCTTATATGGATTGAAGCAGTCACCAAGGTGTTGGTATAAAAGATTTGATGATTTCATCAACAAAATAGGTTTTATAAGAAGTCTATATGATCCTTGTGTCTAGTATAAGAAGCTAACTGATGGAAGCCTAATCTATCTGCTATTATATGTTGATGACATGCTACTGGCTAGTAAAAATTTTACTAAGCTAAATGAGATAAAAGCATAGTTGAAGAATGAGTTTGAAATAAAGGACCTAAGGTCAACTAAAAGAATCCTAGGAATGGAAATCACAAGGCAAAGAAGCAGAAGGGAATTGTTTCTATCACATAAATAATATACTAAGAAAGTTCAAATCAAGTTCAATATGGCTAATGCTAAGACAGTGTCAACTTCAATAGGCCAATAATTCAAATTATCTGCTAAAGACTCTCCTAAAGAATCATCTGAAAGACAAGCTATGTCTAATGTTCCTTACTCTAATGTAACTGAAAGCTTGATGTATCTAATGGTTTGTACTAGACTTGATTTAACTTACAGCTCAAGCTTAGTCAGTAGATACATGGAAAATCTTGGGAGAAATCATTGGGAAGCTACTAAGTAAGTATTTTGATACCTTGTGGGAACAGTAAACAGAGGCTTTCTATATGCAGCTCCTGATGAACCTAAAGTAATTTTAAAAGGCTATGTTGATGCAGATTTTGCAAGAGATTATGATTAGACGAGATCCTTAATTAGTTTCTCTTTTTCTTTGGAAGACAATTTAGTAAGTTGAAAGTCTAATATTTAGTCAGTGGTAGCTCTATCAACTACTGAAGCATAATTCATAACAGTTTTAGAAGCAGTAAAGGAAGCTATATGGCTAAAAGGTCTTATTAGTGAGCTAGGCTATGATCGAGATACCATAGAATTCCTATGTGACAATCAAAGTGCAATAATTTAACAAAAAAGCAGTGGTACCATGACAGGACAAAACATATAGATGTTAAAATGTTCTTTGTTCGTGATATTATTGAAAAGAGAACAGTGAGCATACAAAAGGTCAGCACAGAAGATAATGCAGCAAATTTCCTAACTAAGGCTTTACCTCAAGCTAAGCTCAGTCACTGACAAAATCTACTCAAAGTAGTAGATTTGTATGCTAAAAAATAAATACCTGAAGTGAAGACTATCAAGGAAGTTCTTCATTCAAGAGGGAGAATTTATTAAAGCTTTGAACTCAACTTTCATTTACTATATCTATTCAAAAACAGTTCAGAAGTAAAAAATTAGTTTTAGTTAGTTACTAACTAATTTTTAATAGTTTTTCACGCTATAAAAGAAGATCTTAGCACTAATCTGTAATTTTCTTCATCTTGTAATCCTTTCCAAAGAAATTAATTGATAGCCTTCAAAGTGGATGTAGGTGCTTTTGCCGAACCACTGTAAACCTCTATGCGTTAATCCTTTTTTGCTTTCTTTCTATACTCTCAAACACTTTTTTCACTCCATTGTTGAACTTGGATGTTGATTCTGAAAAACAAAGAAGCTTGAACGAAAGGAGAAGCAAAGAAATTTTGATGAAGGAGATAATGAAGATAAGTAAAATGAACTTTACCTTTACCTTTTTCGTGAGTCCCAGCAAAGAGAGAGAAAAAGGCAGCCAACTGTCCATCAATTAATAAATTTGCATTGGTAAGTGTAAAAGGTAAATAAAATCTTTTGTCCTTTTCTAATAAAGATTTTATCAATTTCTTCGACACTCAACCAATTTGATTAGAAAAGTTAATTCAATTGTCACAATTAACTAATTATTCAAATTCAACAAGATGAAAAGCATATATAAATACTCGAATTTTCCTAATTGCATTAAGATCTAGAGATCATTTAGGTAGAATAATTAACTTTCAAGTGCCTAGTTAACTATTCAATTTGTTCAATTCTAAGTCGATTAAGACCAATACTCATCTAATAGGATCACTGAGCTAATCTAACCAATTGCTTCACATAATTGATATTGCTTCTTAAGTTATGCATTGTATAATTTGAGCCCAAATTTATAGTTTCATATTACGATATAACACTCCTTAAATTAGACATGATTGTATTGAAATCTCTCTGTTTTGTATTGAAATCTCTCTGTTTCCTTATAATTGAAATTTTATTTATTTCCATCATTTACTCCTTGTTTTTATAATTTCAAATCCATAAAAAAAAGTTTATAAGGGTTACTTTTGGTTACTATATAGTTGCAATTGTAAGGGAAATTTTGGTGTTTAAAGAAGTTTTGTTGAAATTGTGTTATTTAAAAGAAGTTTTTGTTGAAAAATCGTTGGAAGAAGATTTAGACTCTTCCTATATATTTTTATTACTTTTTGGTTGCATGCACTTGCACTAGAATAAAGACTTTTTTCAAAAATGACTTTCAATCTAGTCAAAGTGTTTTTAGTTGATCAATCACCAATGTCGCCTAAGAGGATAGATGTGCTTGCATGGTGGAAAGAAACTTGACTATATAATGAGTTTAAGGAGCCGTTTGGGGGAAGAATTGAGTTATGGGAGGGTTAGGGTTATGATAAAATTAGTTTTATGATAAGAGGCGTTTGGAGGAAGGGTTATGTGGGTAGGTTTATGATAGTGTTATGATAATATGTGTTATGATAATATGTGTTTGGGAGAAGGGTTATTTTGACAGTGTTATGATAAGATATGTTTTATTTTGGTAGTGTTATGATAAGATATGTTTGGGAGAAGAGTTATTTTGGTAGTGTTATGATAAGATGTGTTTGGGGAAAGGGTTATTTGGGTAGTGTTATGATAAGATGTATTTGAAGAAAGTATTATGTGGGTGGATCATGATAGTTTTATGATAAGATGTGTTTGGGGGAAGGATTATTTGGGTAGTATTGTGGGAGTTTTTTCTTTTTTTTTTTATTTTTTATCAAGTTCATATTATAAATGCAATAAAGAAAGTGCATAATTTTTATTTACCAAATCGTCCTATGTTGCCTGAAACAAATTGAATTAATTTCTCTAACGATAACATCCATATTCAACATTATTCAAGCAGTCATTACATTTCATTAAAATCTCAATTTTTTTTGTCACGCACCCTGTAAAATGAAGAAAGCAACGCACATAACAATTACAATGAAATAAACGATGTCAAACATAACTTCATTAGTACAATCATAACTAATTGAACTAAAAAATATGATGTGGAAGAGAAATACAAATAGAAGTCAAGTAGAGTGAACAGTTTGAAGCATAAATAAACCATAACAATAGGTGGTGGAATTACACAAACAATCAAACGTCATCTCGTAGGAGCACTGTGCAGTAGTCAAGCTTCTCGTCGTCCAGCACTTCAAGGAAACCTTTCATGTTGGCTAAACTGTACATCAGTATCCGAGTGCAATGAGCCCTATCAAACTGACTCAGCTCAAGGATAGCATGCAACACTTAAACAACGTCCATGCAGGTACTAGTTTCTTCATGTAGTGCCAACTCCGACCACTTAACAACAAGCTACAGCTGGTCATTTTGACAATTCATGGCATCCTTAATGACATCAATAGTTTTCCAATCCTGCCCTCCCTCTTTCTCTTTGAGCCGCTCGAACATGTCCTACAATCACTTCCTCAAAAAGGTCGTGTTATGTCCTCGGGTGACATGTTAAACCCATGGCTGGACATAGAAAAAATTTTCATATCGTTTAGATATGCATGTGTAAATTCCTTGTACCCACTAGTCACGTTCGACCCGACGTTGGCAAATATCTCAGTTACAAGATGGGTCTACGCAAGTAAAAACATTAAAATATGAAACTGATTTCCCTTTTACTAAAAATAATGAACATTGTACAGTTATAATTTTCACATATCCTGATCCAATTGTAGAACAGTTCCTTTTGAGCAATTATGCACTTTGCATCATCAAGCCAATTGAACCCACTGCAGGAGAGGCCTCTCATTTTTGTTATTACCTGTAATGATCATTTCAACATCTTTATACAACAGTCAATAACAGTAATAGCTTGGACATTGCAACCTGGCAACTTCACCACCATCATCCGAACAAGTTGTGTTAGGTATCCCACTCTAAACGTGCCATTATTTGACTTCCATCCACAAGCAGAACCCAACTCCACCAAACACTCCACGAGCGTTGCCTTCTCATTCATCCACACATGCTTCGATGCACATGACGAACTTGCCATACTGACAATTGAAATGATGTCAAACAAATTAGTAAGTGAAATATGTACAATGTCAAAATTAAACACATAGAATGACAATTTGCATCATTTATTGCGTGAATGCATAGTTTTCCATTAATTTTGTTCATGAACACATACATTAAAGATATATTTAAAAAGACAGATGAGGTACTAAAATAATAAAAATACAGCAGTACTAAATCGACAGTTTAGCACATCTATTGATTACGCAACTACCATTGATTGAACATCTCTGCGGCCAGATTATCCCTCCATTGAGTCCATTCATTTTAGTTCTCAATGTAGTGAATGTCGTTAGTTGTAGTTATCACATAGGCCGAGTCTCCCTCATTCATGTTATTCAAAATATTGGCATTCGTCATCTCCAGTTTATGAGACTATGTAGCAGACAGCAGGCCATAATCGTTCGACATTAAACTTACATGGGGTAGTAGGACTTGTCGCAAAGTATTTTCCATCGATCCTTCAACAGACTGAATGCTCGTTCAATAACATTTTGTTTCAAGGAATGTTTCATGTTGAAGTACTCTTTGGCAGTTGTTAGTGCATTTCCAGCTTCATGCCACTCTTACGAGTGGTATCTTTGTCTTCTATAAGGATCCAGGAATCCCTCCATGTCCAGGTACCCCACATCGCATAGATAGTAATACCCTATCATGATAGCAACCGAGTTAATTAATGTGATTTATGAAATTTTCAACATTAGTGGGAGGAGTGCACGTTTCAATTACCCTTCGGAACCTGGAGTTCGTTGGGTCGTGAATTAACATCTCAAAGAATGAACTAATCAGTTACGAATCCCTCTGAGCCAGCCAAGACTAATACGAAGTCGTCTTTCGTGTCCTACCCGCTTAGTACATTTGTGGCAACTTTGCCCTTATGTGTTCTATACCTAGGACGATCAATTTGTGGCATGTTCACCTTTATGTATGTTCTGTCCAATGCCCCAAGGCAATTCTGGAGAATTAAACAAACTGCAGGTAAGTAGTTGGACTTTCTGATTCTTGACAAGCGGATTACAAGAATAAGCGAACCTCCAAGAACCTTTATCGTGCATCGGTGCATGTGTTAGTTACTGTCTGTGGTTTCTTCAGCAACTCGTCATGCAGTCGTATCACAACTAATAACACGAGGTTAAAGTGATAAAAAACAGTCTCCTCCAATCGCACGAAGTCCCTCTGGATTTTCGTCGACGTAAGACCAGCAGTTGTCCTTAATAAGTGACATAGAATGACAAAAGTTCTTCTATCCATTCTAGTACTTTGACAACAAACTAGGTCCGAGGCGTGGAGGTCACAGGCGTGGATCATACTGAAGTAGGAAAGCTGTCTAATTTGATGCCCTAGTGTTGTATGGTGTATGTGTCACCTGATTATTGTTGTTCATTAGTGCCTCCAAAATCAGCAATAACTGACATTAGGTAACTGTGAAAACGGTTAGTATTATGTGAATGTTTTCTGATGCTATTTCAAGTTAACCACTACAAACCTAATGATGTACTTTTCTAATTAGAATGTTATTACACCTATCATGCATGTGTTAGAACATAATAAAAAAAGTGTTACAAATCAAAAAAATGTTACAACTTTATAGCTTGGGTACATCCTATTGCAAAGTGAGAATAAACAATTATATGCGTTGAACAGGTAGCAATGGTTTGTGGTAACTTTAATGAATTTACGTAGGCTTATAGGTTTTAACAATCTTTTTTTTTAGCTGAAAATAGTGGTTCGTACCCATTATGCAACATAAGTCGATCAAGTACTTTTTTTCCTTCCAATGTTTTTTGTAAGACAACGTATGCCCATAGAAGTTGGGTCTGTTTGTGTCAACGACGTGTTTTAAAAGGGTATATAATAGTTTGGGAAATTAAATCCTATTTTTCTGTTTTAAATCATTGGTCTACTCTTTCAAAAGAGTATGTAATGTTTGGGACCACATATTTTTTAAAAATCCATGGTCTAGTGCATCAAAAGGGTTGATAATATGTGAAAAAGTAATTGTGCTTCTTTTTAATGCATGATTATGTGTTTTAAAAGGGTGACTAATATTTGGGAAAACAAACCCCTATTTTATTCTAAAATTATGGTCTAATGTCTTTCAATTCCATACAACGTCGAACTATAAAAATTTCATTGAGTTCATACATTTAATAAAATGCATGTGCAAATGATCGTTACAGTCTAGTGATTACTGATATGCATTGTATTTTAAATTGAATGTTGGCGGACTTCAACAAAAAATGAAAAGAACAGTGTAGGAACGAAGGATACAGTTCATAAAATAAACTAATGTTATGAAATATATTGCCAAAAAAAAATAATGGAAGTCCAAAACAAATGTAATTACAAATGAACAAGGAAAAAGTCTGGTTCTAAATGTAATGTAGTAAGCAGCCTAAAAATGTTACAAAAATAAATAAAAAAATGTACTACAAAACGGAAAAATCGTAGTACCTCTTACAACAGAAGTATGGAGTCGGGTGTCCTGAAAATAAAATAAAGAAATGAGTGTGTGGACAAAGACAAACGTACATAAAAAGACTATACCAAAAAAATGTAAGCATTAAGTACCGTGTACTTTGGAGAATAAACCGATGTTAAAATAAAAAAAATAAAAAACAACACTCGTTAAAATTAATTAAAAAAATCTCAATGTTTTATTTTAAAAAACATTGTACCACAGAGGAAATAAATCCATTTAATAAGATGAATTAGATCTCGATGTGGAAACATCAGTAAAAAAGTATGCATGAAAATGAAGTGCATAACAGTACAGGAATGGAAATGCATACAA
Source organism: Cucumis variabilis (assembly GCA_037974545.1). Classification (NCBI taxonomy): domain Eukaryota; kingdom Viridiplantae; phylum Streptophyta; class Magnoliopsida; order Cucurbitales; family Cucurbitaceae; genus Cucumis; species Cucumis variabilis. The sequence continues at coordinate 8,807 of JBBPDI010106282.1, forward strand.
AGAAGCATAGCAAATGAAGGTATGTATGGTAATGAAGATTTTGTTATACTGCAAAAAAAAATAATAAAATAAAATAAAATAAAAATCCAACATGTAATGCAAGTGAATTTAGCAAGCATTAAAATCAGATTTTGTAACATATATTTCAATAGAAAATGACAATAATACAACAAAGGAGAAGAAGGAAATGTCTTGCATGAATGAAGAAATTCATGGACTATATTATGCCTTAAAAAGAACACAGAAATCAAATCATGGACAGTCACACACAAAATTAGTAACATAGTTTATGACAAGAAACATACAAGGCAAGGATGAAACATGAAAATAAGAAAACAAAAGTAAGTGACCTACCAAACAAGATGGAACAGAGAATGAAGAAAGGATGGCCAATGGAGGAAACAAAACACAATAAGATAGAAGCATGTGATGTATATATAAATAGGTAGAAGTAAAATAAATGACATCTTTTTTACCAAATCAAAAAAAAATGAAGAGAATCTCTGCAAATAACAGGATAAGATGCAGAAAAGTGAGAAGATAGTCAAACAATATCCATGGAACCTACCACATTAGGTACAAAGAAAGTATTGGTAAAAGTTATGAATAAACAAATGCATAAGCAAAGACATACTGAAAGGATTTAACAAAGATATGAAATTTCAGAAAACAAATCCATGGATGGGAGTTTACGGAAAATAAAATACAACAGAGTATTCAGAGAACACATTCAATGAACACTTATTGAAAGTAATTTGTAAACCCGATATTTTATTAGCCTATTCTAATTTAATTTATTCTTTTTATGTGAAAGGAATAAAAGGAAAAAGGGAAATTAAATATATATGTATATGGAAATATATAAGATACATTGGAAATTAGTAAGTAACTAAAGACAAAAAAAAAAGAGAAAAGAAAGAAGGAAAATTTCTTTCGGCGGATTTTGTTTCATGTAATTAAACCACCCAACTCCAATTTTGTTTCTTTCCTTCTTCACCATTCTCTTCATCACTTTCCTTACCCTTTTCTATAATAAAATTCCAGAGAGACTTCAAGAGAAGAAGGCTGAGAGAGAAAATAGAAGAAACTCCAGAATTTTCAGTTGAAGAACACAAGAAGTTTGCAAAAATCAATTCCTCTACAGTTCACTAAGCACATCTATGGTTTATTTTAGATTCAGAGCTGCACAAGTAGAATTAAGTGGTGAGGTTTACTTTTATTGAAAGCTATTTCATTTTCAAACAAACTTTATGAAGG
>JBBPDI010106321.1:0-10058 GCA_037974545.1 Cucumis variabilis
AAACATGATAATAGTGGTCAAGATGGAAAGTGTTGGAGTCATTGCATTTCTGGCTGTTTAAAAGGAGGATTTTGCAAACCAAATAACCATATACGCCACTGTTATTGTTGAATATATTTCACATCTATTAACCTTTCTTCCACCTTCATTATATTTTAAGTGCATGACGTTGGTCTTCTATAAATTATGTTTTCGTTAATAAATATCAATAATAAGAAAGGAAGTACCCATATATTGCATGATATTAACTGTCTTTTTTTCAATTAAATTTCAACTACATTTATATTATTTGTGTCTATAGTAAACATATGAAGTCAAAAGAAATATACTCATCCATTGAAGACCTTTATTTATACTATGGAGTTCCAACCATGAGAGGACTTAACCTATCTATCTTAAAATAAGTGTGAGTCCCCTTAACTTTTTCAATGTGAGAGATCCTCAACATCTCAACATGATTTTGAGATGATGTCTCTTTTGGGTTCACCAATCTTGATTTGATCTCAATTTTTTTTATTGGATCAAATACTTGTTTTGGCTTTACGAACTTTCACTCTACTACTACAAATACAAACTCTCTTGTCGCTTTGTAACAGTCAATCATTATTATTGTAACGACCCAACTCCTTATACTAAGCTAAGGTCATTACTACTAAAATAAATGACAATTTTATTTCATTTAAATGAAAAAGAGGAAACCAAGTTCTTAGTATAAAGCATTTTAAATACTCGTTTATAACTCATAATTTGGAAACATAGAACAATTACTAGAAAATCCTAGTTTGGGTCCTATCTAACTTTTAAGAAAAATAACATAGAAATAGTTCATGAATTTAATAAATTCAAATGAGAATACTAAAAATAAAAAACTGAAAACATGGAAGGCAAAAGCAACATAAAATTCCCCTATGACATATATGGTGTCACCTTTAAAGTGTCAATGTAAATGTATTAATGACAATATATTGGTGTCAAGGTATAGATAATGGTGACACATTTAAAGCGTCAATATAAGGGTATTAATGACAATATATTTGTGTCAAGTGATAGATAACAATGATACATTTAAAGTGTCAATGTAAGGATATAAATGACAATATATTGATGTCAAGTTATAGATAACGATGACATATTTATTGCGTCAAGGTAATGGTATGAATGACACAATTTTGATGTCATCTAACCATATTTAATGACATGTTTTCTCAAGTGTCGTTAATTAGCCTTTCTTAACAGGGGCTTCAATGACACAAAAATTGTGCCGTTGAAACTTTTTATTACACAAATTTTAAGTCATTAAAACCCAAATTTCTAGCTAGTAGTAGATTCTCTTACCTAAAAGATTAGTTAACAATTTATCCCTAGCTCATGGTCGATTAGAGTTTTCAAAGAACCAATCCTAAACAATAAGGGAAAACAATTTAATAACCTAATAAAACTTTCCAAATGGCTACATCCAAAACTTTCTAATTCAACTTGCCAACAGAAGAGGTTTAAACCAATTCAACCTTTGAAGATATTTGCACAGATGACTCTCCAAAATTTAGCCAACCAAACCTTAAAAAAAATTCCAAATTAAATCCAAGATTAAATTATTTAGAACAATAACATCGTTGTTCGGTATTATCCAAAACCCAAACAAAACTCACCATGAATTGACCTAAGTGGCTTAAATGGCTGCAACATAAGGGAGAAAAATTTGATGGCTTGGCTTGAAGGGAAATTGGCTTGGATCTAGAAGTGAACGACTTGGACACGACTCAAAAAAGGGGAATGACTCGGACTAAGGACTTTGTTTGGCTTGAATGGATAAGAACTGGCTGACGACGAAGAAGAGGCTTCAACTGAGACAGAGAGAGACGTAGACGAAACCAACGGATGACAAGATAGATGGGCTTACTTGATGAAAAACAAAGGTGGAGAACCCAAATAGAGGAATGAGTTGGAATGGGTTTCAATAGAGATCTTCACTACAAGAAATTGGGGTTCTCCTAACGCAGAAAAAGGCATCGGTGAAAGCAACATTTGAACAAAGGCTCATCCCTAACGCATAAAAATACATGTTGAACGAGACGTATTCCCGACGTCATGGTTCAAGTCGTTGGGAGAAGATAAATAAATATTTATATCTCATATTTTCCTTGATGTATCTTTTCATAGTGTCGAGAAAAGTTTAGTCATTCCCAACATCACAAGTAAAACGTTGGGAGAGGTAAAAAAATTCTCGATGTTTTACTTATTAACGTTGGAATAAAGGGTGTCTCCTAACATCTTTGATGTGCATCAAGAATTCTCTTATAAAAACCCACTTCAATTCTGTAATTCATAGAACTGAAAAGGAGAAGGTTGAGAGAGTTGAGAGAGAGACCGAGAAGGAGAGAAATATTCCACGTTGTTGCCGCTCGTCGCCATCCCTGTCTTGTTGTTTGTCATCATCTACCGTCACCGCTCTTCATTCCGATAAGTGGTTTAGTTTAGTTATTGTTTTGTTTTAGTTAATTAGTTTTAGTATTTAGATTTTAAATTAGTTTTAGGTTTTAGATTTCAAATTAGTTTTAGTATTTAGATTTTGAATTAGTTGTAGGTTGTAGTATTGAATTCGAATTTGAAGTGTTGTTAGGACTTAAAAATGAAGTTGAGATTGAACTTGAATTTGAAGTTGAGATTGAAGTTGAGTCTTAATTACAAATTTTCAATTTGAATTCCAATTCAAAATTTCAATTTGGATTCCAATTTAAATTCAAAATTGTGGATTGTAGACGTTGCCCTAAATAATGTATATGTGGATGAATGTTGTTGGTGAATGTTATGGTTGTGCTTTTAGTTAAGGTTTGGTTGAAAGTGTTGCTTTTATAATTTATAGTTAGTTTGTGGTTGAATTGGATTTATATTTGATTTTGTAGGAGTGGTTGAAATAGAGTTAGTTTATGGATGAATGTTGTGGAATGTTGTTATTGTTGTGGGATGTTATTGTATCAATATTTGTGGTTCAATTTGCTACTAAGATTAGTTATAAACTTTTTAGTACGTTTTCCTTTATGCATATCAATTATCTTTTCAGCTTAATATCTCCATCACACTACAAGAAATCAGCCAGAAACAACATCGGCACAAGGTGTGCTGCCGTTGATCATCTTTCATCGAAGCACGCAATGTTACATTATGAAAAGCTCCTTTTGCAATGTATAGAAACAAGACATCGCGAAAAGTCTAAATTTAAATTTAATGCGTTCACTTTCTTCGACGTGTGGTAGGGTGCATATCACGGAAAGGTTAAATAATAATTATTGTTTAAACTTTTTCCAACGTCACCTTGCCACACGTCGCTGAAAGTGAATGCATTAAATTTAATTTTAGACTTTCTGCAACGGAGACATGGTAATGTCAAGAAAAATTTAAATAATGATTTTTAATTTAAACTTTTCCCGATGTGAACCTTAACACACGTCAGGAAAAGTAGAAATTGTAACGACAAATTTTTACTTTCTCCGATGTATGGCAGGGGCACGTCGAAAAAAGTTTAAATATTGATTTTTCATTTAAACTTTCCCTGATGTTGGATGGAGTGATGTCGCAAAAAGTTTAATAATAATTATTGTTTAAACTTTTCCCGACATGCAACCTGCCACACGTTGCAGAAAGTGTTCGTATTGAAATGACAATGGTCACCTTTCCCCAACGTGTGGCAGGGGACACTCGAGGAAGGTTTAAATAATAAATTTATTATTTAAAGATTTCCTAACATGTGTACTACACACGTCGGTGAAAGGTAGCTTCCTGACATTTTCAAAGACGTCGTAGAAAGTCCACACTATTTATTCTCCCTTCAACACAGAACATAATGCAAAACGAAAATAAACCCAAAATCTGCTGTGAGAGAGGGAGAGGAGGAGTGTTGTGATGCCATGGTCGTCCATCTCTATCGCTGCCATCACCAAAAGTGTCCTCTTTTCTTCTTTTTTTATTTTTCATTTCAAATTTTTTGCTTCATTGTACCCTTTCAAATAACAGCAGAGCCAGAATCCAGAGCACCGCAAATTGTGTTTATGAATCCACACTGAAACACAAAGTTAAAAAAGAAAACTCACAAAGAAACTACAAGAATAATAGAAGTATACAATTGAAATGGAACGTAACAAGCTAGAAGAAGAAGAAGAAAGTAGAAGAAGAAGATGATGGAAAATAAAGAAAAGAAAACATAACGTAAAAGAAAAGAAAACAAAGTTTAGCCTTTCCCCAACGTGTTGACAATGTGCATCGATGAACGTTTCCCCATCGTCGACCCGATCAGCGTCGGGGAAAGTATCCCTAATGTGCTTTCTCTGACATACATGTCAACATCGATTGAGACGTCGAAGTAACCTTCTCTGACCTATTTTGGGGCTTTTGTCGACGTGGGGTTGCATTGGGGAAGACCCTATTTCTTGTAATGTTAGTACTAACTCATTTTATGCATATGACCACTTGATTTGATGCATTTTTTCACGATCTTTAAGTTCTCACTTGATTAACGTATCTTGACATTGAATTCCTTTTGAAAGTACATAAAACTTTATTGAAACTTTTAAAATCCATAACTTCAAGCATATTTGTCTGAATTGGTTTTTTTTTATTCCATGTAACTTTTCAAGTTACGGAAGGCAGCTTGTCCCCCCTTTTATCCTTAAAAAACGTATGTTTTGGCCTCTAAATTGGGTTACACAATATTTTTCATCAAAGTTTCATTTTTTTAAAAAAAAAATTCTGAACCTACAACCTTAAAGTTCCTCTATGGTTCTAATTTTTATACAATATGAAAGATACATGCTTGCATACTTATATATATAGATGGTTGTAGGATATTATAATCATCTCATTTAATTTATTTATTTTAGAAATGTAATGTTGAGGGCGGTTTAATAAACATTTTGTACTAGGGTAGATATATATAGCTTCCATTTAATAATGGAAGGTATTATTTTAAAAAAAAATAGAGGAACTCCCAACTCATAACATGCAATGTCGGGAGTTTCTAGACATCTTCTGATGCTATATTGATAGAGTTTTTTAATTTTAGAAATGTAATGTTGAGGGCGATTTAATAAACGTTTTGTACTAGGGTAAATATATATAGCTTCTATTTAATAATGAAAGGTATTTTTTTTAAAAAAAAATAGAGGAACTCCCAACTCATAACATGCAATGTCGGTAGTTTCTAGACATCTTCTGACGCTATATTGATAGAGTTTTTTACGTTTATACAATGTCAAAAGATGTTTAAGAACTCCGAACACTGCAATGTCGGGAGTTTTTGACCTTTATACAACGTCTAGACATCTTCTGATGCTATATTGATAGAATTTTCTTCAAATCGTATCTCGATGCATATTTATGGGTCGAGAAAGGCTTTCCCGATGCTTTTCATATATCTCTCGATGATTTTGTATGTCGGGAGAGTCTCCTTTTCTTGTAGTGCTTGTACGTGATTCGACTACGATGAAAGAGATTGGCTTTGCTAGAGAGTGATCGAAGAAGAAGACTGGAGAGAATGGCTAATGCGCGACTACCGGCGATGAAGAATGGTGAAGAAGGCAGCGGCTAGGGTTTTTTTAATGAAGAGATGAATGAGTTCACACATACCGAGACTCTATTTAATATAATAACAACATTAATAATAAATATTATTATCATCTTTTTATCTTTAATTAATTTTTCTTTTCCTTTCGAACAAAATATTTCTCTATCCATTTAATTACCCATCAAATCAACCATTTATCCTTTTCCAACAATATTATAATTTTGCAAATAATTATATTGCCATTATATACAAATAGCACTCTCGAAAAAAAAAACATCTTGACTAGCATTAACCATAAGCAAAACTTATGTACAACACAAAAGTAGACCTAAGTACTGACCAACAACAGTAAAACTATTAATAACTTTGCATAGTAGACTAGAGACAACGACCAGGATTTTAGATCACGACCTCTACCTGGAAAGTGGGAAAACATTTGGAAAAGGTAAGCTAAATAGCTCAATGTGTGACGATTTTAATCAAGTTTAAAGCCATTAAACTCTTTCTGTTATCTCTTAAATCTCTGACAAATCTTTCTTTCTTTGCTAAAGCAATTCTTTCTCTTTTATCTCTATTTATTCTATACCCTGGGAACTCGGTCACGATAGTAGTTAGCTTGACCTATTGTGCCTAAAAATTTGATCATGATTATATCATTCTATACTCGATCATAATGATACCATGCCTAAACTCGATAAGAATAGCAGAGCGCTATATGTTGGGTTATATGTCCTAAAACTTGTAGATAGTAAATATAATCCATGGACCTTGAAATGTAGATATACTTGAAGGGGTGAAACCTAGAGAGTATAAATGGATCTATAAGAGAAAAAGAAATTCAGTTGGGAAGGTACAGACCTTCAAAGCTAGACTTGTAGCAAAAGGGTATACCCAAATGGAAGGGGTTCACTACGAGAAAACATTTTTTCCTATTGCTATGTTAAAGTCTATAAGGATTCAATTGTCCAAAGCCACATTTTATGATTATGAAATATGACAAATGGATGTCAAGACTAGTTTTTTTATGGAAATCTTGAAAAGGGTATCTTTATGTCTCAACCTGAGGGGGTTCAGGTCAAAAGAAAAAAGTTTACAAGTTGAATCGATCCATTTATGTGGGTTGAAAAAAAGAATCCAGATGTTGAAACATTAGGTTTGATATTGCAATCAAATATTACGGTTTTGACCAAAATGTTGATGAACCTTGCGTATACAAGAAAATCATTAAAGGTAAAGTAGCATTCTTAGTACTTTCTGTGGATGATATCCTTCTCATTATAAATGATGTAGGATACCTAAATGGCATTAAAACTTGGCTAGCGGCCCAATTTCGAATGAAAGATTTGGGAGAGACACGATATGTTCTTGGGATCTAAATCATAATGGATCGTACGAACAAAACGCTAACACTGTCTCAGGCAACTTATATTGATAAAATGTTGCTTTTATATTCGATGAAGAAATCTAAGAAGGGTTTATTAACTTTTAGGCATGGGATCCACTTTTCTAAGGAATAGTGTTCTAAGACACCTCAAGAAGTTAAGGATATGAGACGTATTCCTTATGCCTTAGTTGTAGGCAACTTTATATATGTTATGCTCTACACTAGGCCAAACATTTGTTATATAGTGGAAATAGTCAATAGGTATCAATGCAACCTAGAGACAGATCACTGGATGACGATTTAAATTATTCTCAAGTATCTTAAGAGAACGTGAGACTACATGCTTTGGTATGGAGCTAAGGATTTGATTCTTCCAGGATACATTGACTCTTATTTCCAAACCAATAAGTATTATAGGAAATGAACGTCGAAATTAGTGTTCACCCTAAATGAGGGAGTTGTGGTATTCTGTAGCATCAAGCAAGGATGCATTGCAGACTCTACTATGAAGGTTGAGTACGTCACTGCTTGCCATGAGGGTGATAACGTGCAAAAATTACCGTTATGATAGCCCTTTTTATTAGAATAATGAGACCTAAAAACATAAGAAGATGATCAGAACGTGTGGCTTATGTTGTAAACATATAAGTATTTAGAAATACAACTTGCATAATTGTCATTCCTGTTTTATGCGGTTATCATGTTTAAACGCAGGATAAGTGGAAAAAGAAGAAATGAGAAGATCATACAAGACATCTTACACAAAGGCTACGCGGTGGGAACTAGCTACATGATTAACCACCCTAAGCAAGGAACCAAGACATCAAGGAACGCTCACTATAAGACAAGGATGGTAGTTGGAACGATATAACCCCACATGGCCAGATGAAAGTGCTGAAACACTCAGAGGATTAGAAGTTTTTCGTCAAAAAATAGCCTATACAAGCGCTTCATCTCCACTAAGAGAGGGGGTCCGAATAGGCCAAAGTGAGTCTAAGTGTGTATTTTATACTTCATGTTGTACATATTGTATATAAGTCTGTAACCTACGTTCTTTGTGATTTTATATAAACATAGTTGTTCAATCTGATTTCTCTCTTCTTCTACAAGTCAACGTGTTATCAGTAGCTTAAGTAGGTGATAGGTCATGTTAAGAAGAGTCGTTTATAAATTTTAATGTGTTAATTGTGCTTTTGTTATTGCTTGACCAGCATAAGTTGCTAACTATCCAAAAGGGAAAGTAGCTAGAACCTAATTAGCGCGCGCGAAGAGGAACTTTGCCTCTTCGCAAGAGTATTTCTTACATTTGGACCTTGAAAGGAGGTCAAGTGTGGACAATGGATATCAAGTGATACCAGTCCTTAATCACAAAATACAACAAGATTCATAAGTGGTCTCTCTTAGATATAACTCGTCTAGCTATATTTGGTCATATGGATCTCTAAAAAGCAGTCATGTGTGGCATATATGCCTTCGAGAGAAACATGCCTTAATCATAAGTATATCGTAGTGAGTTAGATTGCATCAGAGTTTTCTGTCTACTTATTCGAATGGTAACACGCGGACATTCCTGCCTTCATTCCCTTAATACAAGTTAGACGCCTTACTATAACTTTCTCTTCACTTCGCCTTAGAGACTCTCACTGTGTAAGCCAATTCTTACATTTGTTATTCTTTAATTCTTTCAACTCGCCTAAATGAATAGTGGATCCTAGAACTAACGTAAAAAACAATTACCTATGTTTGACCCTAGATCACTCAGATAAACTTACTGTTTCGCTTGCACTTAGGCAAGCAGTAGAAAAACTTGTACTTAATGAGGACTTAGGAATTACACAATGAAGAGGTACATTGTGAGCATTTCACATGCTATGATAATGATCCATGACTCATCGCCTAGAATTGAAGCATTCTATATAGAGAGTTACAGTAAGCGCATCACGTACAATGACTATACTCAGTGACGTATTGCAATTGCGTTATACACACATAAAATTAGTAAGTCCAAACCAACAACCAGAGAGTCATCTAGAAAGTCTAGGTCTAAAAGATATGTACAATTAGGGTCATGTAGGGTAATCTAGGGCAAGTGGGAGATGTGTAATGGGTATGAGGATGCCCTAGTTTGTCATATTTGTATGGATACTTGTTATGTAATATACTTGTACATTTTACCATTTTCAATGATTGAGGATTACTTTAATATATACATCCTTTAAATATTAGAGCTTTAGTCCAAGTGAGAGTTTCTAGATGACCTTAAAATTCGTAGATAGTAAATATAATCCATTGATTGTTGTTAATAAAATGGTATTATTACAATTTCAATATCTGTTATTGATATATTATTAGTTTTCTCTTAATAACCTAAATCCAATAAACTAACATCCTATGTTGTTTGATTAGTCTTGAACAGTATGTAGAGATATATAGGAATCAATGTTCGAGATCAGCATAAAGGGTCCATAGTATAGGGATAAGGTTGGGTACCTTATCTTGATAACACTGTGGATATGGCTAACTTTGTATTTGATAAATGGTGTCCCCGGGACTTGAACAAAGGGCCCTTCCCTCTCTATGGCACGAGAGAGATTTTTGTTTATTGGTTGGACCATAAACAGGTTTTTCATTAGAGGAGCACTGGTATTTAAAGACTAAAGGTAATTGAGGATAAAATGGTAATTTGACACATGTTACGAACACTCTTGAGGAACTAACTTATTGTTATTGGTCGATGTCCGTGGATACAAAATATATCTACAGTGAGAAGAGTTCAACTGTGAGTCTTTAGTGGAGCGTACACACAGTTAACGAATATTTATTAATGTGGTAATGAGTTTAGCCAATTGATGTCATATCGTTTTAGTTTATGATCTATAGGTCCATTAAGTTTCCTTCCTAACTTGCAAAGGGTAATGAGATTTATTTACAATTGTTATAATTTTAAATGTTTAAATTTACTTTGGAAATTAATATAATGTATGTGGTGATACATCATAATATGAAGTTTATATTTTAATTAAACTTCATTATATAAATTTAATTGGGAAATTGCCAAAAATAGTCTAAAAATGGGATAGAAAATGAAAAATAGGATTGATTTTGAAAAAGTTGAGA